>RJWJ010046749.1:0-11232 GCA_004363605.1 Indri indri
GACTCTGAACCTTTCTGTATGGCTGCCACAGATTCAACCAACACAGACACCATCTAAGAAAGCAGGGGTGGCCTGGGAGAGGCGTGCCTTAGCCTTCTGCTGAGGAACTCCTTCTTGGGCATGTTGTTTCAGCTGTAAATGAAATCTCACAACTTCACAAGTCCTTTGCCCATTGTAGAACTTTTATACAGGTGTTGGACAGTAGCTTCATTTTCATTATGTCTTGATATTTCTGTGGGAGTGGAGGATGAGTAGATTTCTCATTTTAACAGATCTAGAAGCTAAGGTAGTGATTTGTTTTATAATTGAGTCTAGAAAACAGACTCAAGGCACTGTTCTACGTACCATATTGCTTTTTTCCCCTCTAAGGAAAAAGAAGCTCTTCTGTATTTGTAAAGATGTGACATTGGAGATAGGGTCCAGTAAGGAAATAATTTTTTTTGCCCCGAGTACTTGGGAGTGAGAAGACATGTGTGCTTGGATGTATGCTAGGCTGATTGTTATGTGAATGGACTTGACTGAGCTAAGGGGAAAAATATTTGTTCTAGGTTTTAGTGGTATTGGAAATCCAGAGAAGCAGAGACCATACATGAATACATATGTGCACATACTATTGGGTTGGTTGCAGAAGTCCCTTATATTTGGGGTCTTCATCTAGCTTCTCTTTGCTTGTGCTCAAAGAATGTTTATCAAGGTTTAATTCTCTTAAGGGCTGTAATTATTAAGTGTTTCATTTTTATCTTATTGACAGGGTGACAAGGATTACCATCTACAGACATGCTGTGGAAGTCTTGCTTATGCAGCACCTGAATTAATACAAGGCAAATCGTATCTTGGATCAGAGGTAATTATTCATTGATTAATTCAGTGTAGAATCAATATACATTTATTGGTGACCTGTAGTGAGTCAGGCACTGCGCACTGGAGGTATAACAATGAAATAAGAAATAATCTTGTTAATCAAAGAGTTCAGTCTATTTGGAGAGTAAGCTATGTAAATTCATAAATGGAATGAATAACTTGTAATAGACATAATAACACATAAGCAGGGATATATTTGTGGTGTCCTTGTTGTGGTTGCTTTTGTATTAAACAGGGCCTAGTTGCAGGCTCAGTTTCAGAGATGCTGGTTAACACAGAGAAAACCTGTACTTACTCATAGCTCACTCTGAGGCCAGCAGTCCTGTGTAGGGATCCAGGCTCAAAAGGCCTGGGCTTTGCCTGCTTTACACTTGCTAGCTCAAGCTAATTAGCTCCTCCCATTCTCTGGAGTACCAGTTTTGCTGATGTTAGAATCGTAAGATTAAAAAAAACAAAATAGCTGTTAGAAGCTCAGGAAGTGCTGTGTTGAACAGGGTTCTCACTTCAGGATATCTTCAGATCTTTAATATTTTCTTGTGATCCTTTGGGAAGTAAACATTATATAGGTAGCTGCTGGTCCTGATTTTATTTGCCATGGCATCCACTTTTTATGTGGAATATCTTTTGGAATTAGTGTTATGTAGGAGAAATTTACTTCATAACATGAGAAGATGGGAGCCCACTTGTTTTTGGGACTTTTTATTTTGATATAATCTCAAACTTACAGAATAGTGCAAAAATAGAATGAGGAACTTTGGTATATTTTTTACTGAAATTCACAGTTGTTTACATTTTTCCCTATTTGCTTTATCATTTTCACTCTATGTTTATATATATATATATATATATGTGTGTGTACATTCTGTTTTTGAATCATTTGAAAGTAAGCTGGAAACATCATATTCCTTTATCACTAAATACTTCTGTATATATTTCCTAAAAGCAAGGGCCTTTTCTTTTATAACTACATTTTAGTTATCAAAATCAGGGAATTTAACATTGATACAATCAATTTAATCCATAGGCCATATTCAAATGGTGTTAATTGTATCAATAATGTCCTTTACAGTTTTATTTTCCCCCCAGCTAGGATTCAGTCCAGGATTATGCATTGTGTTTAGTTATTGTATCTCTTTAGTCCTCTTTTATCTGAAAGACTTCCTTAGGCTTTCTTTAGTTTTCTTGACCTTCATGTTTTTGAAGAAGCCAGTTAGTAGAATGTCCATCAATTTGAATTTGTTTGATGTTTCCTTATGATTAGATTCAGGTTATACATTTTTGGCAGAAATACCACAGAAGTGATGTTGTGGCCTTTTCAGTGCATCATAGGAAAGGGAACAAATTTTACTGAGCATTTATAGTCCTGGAATCATGCTAGATACTTTTTAATTGTGGTAAAATACACATAAAGCTTACCATCTTAACCATTTTTAAGTGTACAGTTCAGTACTTTAAGTGCATTCACATTATTGTGCAGCTAATCTCCAGAGCTCTTTTTATCTTGCAAAACTGAAAGTCTATACCCATTAAACAATAACTTCCCACTCCTGCCTACCCCATGTGCCTGGCAACTACCCTTCTACTTTCTGTCTCTGAATTTGACTACTCTAGGTACCTCATAAAAATGGGATCATATAGTATTTGCCTTTTTGTGACCGGCTTAGTTCACCTATAATGTCCTCAAGGTTCATACATGTTGTAGCATGTGTCAGATTTCCTTCTTTTTTAAGACTGAATAATATTCATTGTTTCTACCACATTTTGTTTATCTATTCATCTGTTGATGGACATTTGGGCTACTTCTGTCTTTTGGCTATTGTGAATAATGTTGCTAGGAATATGAGTGTACAAATATTTCTTTGACATCCTGCTTTCAATTCTTTTGGGTATATAGCCAGAAGTGTAACTGCTGGAAACTATGGTAATTCTATTTTTAATTTTTTGTGGATTCTCTTCTGTTTTCCACAGTAGCTGCACCATTTTACATTTCCACCAACAGTGCACAAGATTTTCACATGCTAGGTACCTTTTAAGCCCCACAAAAATCCTATGAAGTGAATACTATTACCCTATTCCATAAGATAAGAAAGATGAAGAAACTGAGATATGAATTAGGTGCCTTCACAGGGTCACACAGCTGGTAACTGTGGATCAAGATTTGAGCTGATAGGCTGAGGCCACAGCACTCTAGCCCAGGTGACAGAGCCAGAATCTGTCTCAAAAAAAAAAAAAACAAAACAAACTTGGGCCAGACGTGGTGGCTCACGCCTGTAATCCAAGCACTTTGGGAGGCCAAAGCAGGGGGATCCTTTGGGCTCAGGAGTTCAAGACCAGCTTGAGCAAGAGCGAGACCCCATCTCTACTAAAAATAGAAAAAATTAGCCAAGCGTGGTGGCACGCACCTGTAGTCCCAGCTACTCAGGAGGCTGAGGCAGGAGGATTGTCTGAGCCCAGGAGTTTGAGGTTGCTGTGAGCTAGGCTGATGCCACGGCACTCTCGCCCGGGCAACAGAGCGAGACTTTGTCTCAAAAAAAAAAATTTGAGCTGAGTGAGGTGGGCTTTCCACTGTTCAATCCAGTTTCCCAGAAGGAGTGGTAATCATGTGCCTAATCTCACAAGATTCTGAAAGGGCTGGCGATGAGCCCCTGCTGGCTTGAGTGTATCTGAATTTTTCCTGTGTGATCTTATGTTTTCTTGTCCATGTTAGTTTGATTTTCCATCCTTCTAAAACAGTGTCTTAAGGACAGTGTACCAAGGAATCATCTGGGGCGCTTGTTAAAAGATACAGAGCTTAGGGTGATAACACCCTCAGAGATTTTAGTTTTGTTTTCTAAGGTGGGATTTTAAGAATCCTCATTTAAAAATAATAAAATATTCGATTCTGATGCTCATGGTCCAGATCATGCATTAAGGACATGTTCTATGGTAAATATCTCTAATTCCTTCAGTAATTTCTCACAGGGAATGTTTTCAAATCCCTCTTCCCCCAGTCATTTTTTTCTTATCAATTGGTAATTTGTGGATTTACTTGCATCCTCTTTGGTTTATGATTTTAGTTGATTAATTTATTCTCTATCTAATTCGAAACAGTGAAGTGAAGGTGCTTTGATGAGGTAATGGAAGAGTACTTTTTCTGCTTTCCTCTCTCTAGTATGCTTTGATTTCTGTGGGAATGTTACTGTCATTTTCTTCATTTTTATTTTAACTCCAGACATAATCTCTCTGTTGACCTCTTATGGTATTTGATAAGGCCATGTTAGCTCACTCTTTCCTGTGTAGCCTCTTTGCTCTGAATTTAACAACCCATGCTATGCCATCATGCCTCAATTGTGGATTAAATATTTGATATCTCTGAGGCATAAATGGTCTGTTTCTGACCTGCAACTTGGAAAGGAAATCAGGTGTTTGCTTCAAAGCCAATTGTTCACTTGAGGTATCACAATAGAATCCTAATGATTTGATGTGATCCAGTAGACAGGACTAGGAGTCAGATTTGGGTTACTTCGTATAGGTGCTACCTAAATGTGTGATGCCGCTCCAGTTGTTTTAACTCTTTCTTTCTTCTTCTCTTTTTGAATGCTGTTCTTACCTCTTAAAATTTTCCTAAGGCTCAAACGAGAGTGAGAGCTGTGACTTCTCCTTAGCTAATGATGGTGTCCTTGTTGACTAAAGCCAAATACTGCATGAATAAATAGTTACTGCTCAGGACTCATGGGACGCATGGATATTCCATGTAAAGGTTAAGCTCCTGTCTGGGATTTTGAGATTTGTAGGACTATTTGTGCTGGCAGGCTAATTTCTTGCCTCTGTATTTAAAAAGTCAATCATTGAACTTTATTAAAGTTTCTCTATATAGAGAGGATTTTACAGTGCAGCTTAGTCATATTTGCAGATTATCAATACATTTTAAGACTTGTTTGACATCCTCATGCCTGTTTACATAATCCTCATATGTAACCTAAACCGTCAGTAGCACTGTAAAATTGTCTTTCAGAATTAGAGACCTGGCCTCGTCTGCATATCATGCCCAGTCCAGCCCAGCCAACTGGAAATTATTTCCTATTAAGTATTAGGTCCAGCTAGAGGAGAATGCACTGAACTGGAATCAAGAGGCCTTCTGGGGTGGTCTGCCATTGACTGGGTGACTTTGGATGAGCCTGCTTTTTCTGGGCTTCAGGTTTCCTGAATGTAGAATGAGCAGGTTGAAGTGGATGATGTCTGAGTTCATTTTCAGCCTTGTGAAGATTCTGCGATTCCGTTAAGTGTCCTGCCATTTTGAATTATGTTCCGAATTTTTAGTGATTTTTTTTTTTCTCTCTCTTAGGCTGATGTGTGGAGCATGGGCATACTCTTATATGTACTTATGTGTGGATTTCTACCATTCGATGATGATAATGTCATGGCTTTATACAAGAAGATTATGGTGAGTATTACAAAGCATAGACTTTCAATGTAAAAGTTTTCTATACTGTATACTATATGCTTCCATTTATGAAAGTGCCAAAACAGGCAAAAGTAATTTGTGCTGTTAGAAGTCAAGATAGTAGTTATTCATTGGGGATAGTTATTGGGGGGGGGGGCTTCTGTTTGTTGATTGGTGTGCTGGTTACACTTGTATATAGTAGTTTCTCCTTATCTGCTGTTTCCCTTTCCGTGGTTCCAGTTACCCGAGGTCAACTGAGGCCTGAAAATAGGTGAGTATAGTACAATAAGATATCTTGAGGGAGAGAGAAAGAGACCATATTCACATAACATTTATTACAATATGTTGTTAAAATTGTTCTATTTTATCATTAGTTATTGTTAATCTATTACTGTGCCTAATGTATAAATTAAACTTTTTCATAGGTATGTATGTATAGGAAAAAATATAGTATAGGTAGGGCTCTGTACTATCCACAGTTTCAGGAATCCACTGAGTGTCTGGGAATGTATCACCTGCTGATAAACAGGGACTACTGTAGTCAGTTTATGAAAACTTATCAAGGTGTACTCTTATGACATGTGTACTTCTGTATGTATATTATCCTTCTTCAATAAAAAGCTTAACAAAAACAAAAACAAACAAAATGTTCTGTATTTTAGGTTGTCCTATAATTGAGGTAAGTAAACATGTAAGATCATTTTCCTGGTAAGAGTTTTTGTTTTATATCCTGAAATGATACTTTAGTCAGTTTCTGTGTTAAAGTTAAATCACATTTTCCTGTTGAGTTATGGTAAAATAAGAACCTCCCCTTTTCTTTTTTGGAAGGTGAAAATTTGGCTTTAAGGTATAATAAAACCACAGTTTAGATTACTTCCCATAAGCTTTGTTAAAATCATACATAGCAGAGACAGAAAGTAGATTAGCTGTTGCATGGGGGTGGTGGAGGGGAGTAACTGCCTATGGATGTGGGGATTTTTTGGCAGATGATGAAAACATTCTGGAATTAGATAGTGATAATGATTGCACAACTTTGTGAATATATAAAACCCATACTTTAAAAGGGTAAATTTTATGGTATATGAATTATATTCAGTTAAAAAATCATATATAGCAAGGAAAATAGTAAAATTCTTTTAAAGTATTCATATTCAAATCAAGCTAAGAAAAGAAGATACGTAAAGAGGAAAAAAGAGCATCATATTGTGTTCCATAGCAAACCAAGGGCAGACTGGCAGAGCAACTTCTCTGAATACGCTTGAATCCAATTCTGTTCATCAAATATTTCCTGAATGTCTCCTTTGTATAAGATACTGAGAGGCATGGACAAAGGTCTATGAAATTTGATTGTTGTCCACTAGGGCTTGATTTCTTGTTAGAGATAGCTATAAGGCTGTCTGAAAAGGGCAAAGGGTGGGGAATGCCATATTATAACAGAATTATTAATGAAGGTAATATTAAGAATAAGGGTGGGATCTGGGAGAACATCTTAGGGGAAGTAAGATTTAAGCAAGGTTTTAAAAGAAGGGTAGAAGTGTTTCACAAAAGGGTGTGGGTGAGAGCATTCCTGGTAGCCAGACAGTAGAGATGGGAGAGACATGGGGAACAATGGTCAGAAGTTTTATGTGGCTGGACCATTGGGTCTCTAACACCTTTAGATAGGGAGATTACCTAAGGCAACTCTCATTTCTGGGAAGTAGCACAGAGTTGAAAATGGTAGTCCCAGTTGGCTTGTTGCCCACTCTCTAGATCACCAAGTCTAAGGGCACTGAGTTCTATCTTCAATTTTTGCTTATTTGACTTACCAGTTTTCTCTATGTTCCACTCTGGAAAACCCTTTAAAATTGATGCTCAAGCTTCAGAGAATAGTTTTGGGACGAGCTGGAATTGCATGTTCTAACTCCTTGAAGGCTGAGGAGCTCTAATTCTGCAGGTCAGAGGGAAGTGGTGTTAGCAGTAGCTACTTTGGGGAGCTGGTTGTGCACATGCTTCTCCCTGAGAAGGGGAGACAGATGTGGCAGTGGGCTGGAGGCCTACTGCTGGCGCGAAGACCGCTTGTATTTCCTCCCTTCCCTTTTGGAGCTGCCTCTAAGTTTTGCGGGTTAGCAGTTGCTGCTTTGGCTCCTGCTTGCTGACTGTCAGCAGTTTGGACTACATAGAGCCACACCCCACTGTGTCCACAGCAGGTTACAGAGGAGAGTGGTGTTAGGATTGCTTTGGTCAACAGAAGTGGAAGCATGGTCTTTGGGCATGCGGCTCAGTAACATTTTTCCAGTTATACTTTTTTTTCCTTTTTGTAAGGGCAGGGTCTTGCTCTGTCACTCAGGCTGGAATACAGTAGCATGATAATAGCTCACCGTAACCTTGAACTCCTGAGCTGAGGCGATCCTCTTGCCTCAGCCTCCGGAGTAGCTGGGACTACAGGCATGTGCCACTGTGCCCGGCTAATTTTTAAAAATTTTTGTAGAGACAGTCTTGCTGTGTTGCTCAGTTTGGTCTCAAATTCCTGGCCTCAAGCAATCCTCCTACCTTGGCCTCCCAAAGTGCTGGGATTATAGGTGTGAGACACTGCACCCGGCCTGTGGTTTCTTGACTTTAAATATCACTAAAAAAACTGTAGAGATTTGTTTTTATATTCCGGATTCTGGATTTTAAAGACCTAATTGTGATGGCAACATAGCCATATATGCTTAAGATTGAGGATCATTGTTAATAATGGCATTTGTAAGTCCTTATTTTGAATAATTTTGCTAATTGCAAATTTTATAGACAACTTGTTAGCTCTGATTCAGACTTTTTTTAACCTTGTGTTTTGGCTAACACTAAGAGTAGAGGTGTCAGCTCTGTTAGTGCTTGCTTGTGCTTGTATTCATAGTCTTATCTTTAATTCGTGGTTTCTTTCCAAGAGTCTTCTGGAGCCACTTGGCTATTTTGTAAGGATTTAGTTTAGTTAAACCAGATACTATAATCTGTAAATCCATTTAACTGGGTTTATGTAAAGCACAGTACTTCGTAATACACAGAGTGGTGAAAGGTGCTGCCACTGTCTTCTGTCATGTGTCACTGTGACACTCAGGGATGAATGTGGTGTTTCCATTCTTCCTTAAGGGTACTTCATACTTTATATAGGGACTAGTAAGGGTACCAGTGTCAATCCTTGTACTAACTATTACTGAAGCTTAATTTCTATCTTATTTTTTAGATAGAAAATGAATATAAATAGAAGTCCTAATATATTCTTCCCACAATCCAGTGTGTCATCTTGTATATCCTCTGGGGTGCTCATGCCCCAACTTTGAAGACTACCGCTCAAGAAGAGTGAATGGTCAACTCTACATATTCTTTAGGCAGTCCCTCCATTCGTATAACTCTCTCAGCCAAATTATTGAGTGTCAGTCAGTAAATTAGGGATTATTGTCCCTGAAAGTTACCTCAAATTATGGCTGTTTTATCATGCTGAATAAGAACTAGAGGGGCCCTTCTAGAACTAGGGCCAGGATTGGCATTCTTCTTTGAACATGGAGACTTCTAATAATACTTGACTTCTTGGTTATGAGTATTTGAGGACTGAAGTACGATATTATGCAAAAAAGGATGACCAGAATCATTTTGTCCCGCTAAAGTTTTGAATACTTCCCTTGACCGTACGAAAGTCTCAATAAAGATGTATGATTTTGAGCAGTCTAACTTCCATATATCCCTTAGGTATACACCAGTAAAATAAAAGGAGGAAAGTATGGATTTACTAACAATAAACTTTGATTTTAGAATAATTATATATCTTCTTTGTAGTGATGATTATTCAAGGCTACAATCTTTGATTTACAATGTTAAAATGATATAATTCACAACAGAAGAGTGGTTGGCAGGAAGACATGTTCAGCTCTTCCAAGTAATATCCAGGCATTGGGGCAAGTTAAACAGAAGGGGTAGATGGGCATAGGCATGTCTCTGCCTTAACTTATTGGAAAGTACTAGCAGATCTGTTAAGAAGTCATTCCTACCAACCCTGACTCTTGAGTAATGATACAAATTTCTGTGGATGTGTGAATATATAGAAGTCTGTGTTGCAGCTTAACTTACTCCTTTCTGGAATGCTAAAGGCAAGGAAAGGTTGGTCAAAACCACAGTCAGTCTTCTTGGCTAGGTAATATAGAGCAGGGATTGGCAAACTGTGGCCTGTGGGCCAAATCTGGCCTACCATCTGTTCATTTAAATAAAATTTTATCAGAACACAGCCATACCTGTTTGTTTAGGTATTGCTTTCCCACAACAACAGTGGAGTTTGTTTAGGTATTGCTTTCCCACAACAAAAATGGAGTTTGTTTAGGTATTGCTTTCCCACAACAACAATGGAGTTGAGTAGTTGTGACGGATTGTATGACCCACAAAACCAAAAGTATTTATTAATACTGTCTGTCCCTTTACAGGAAAAGCTTGTCGACCCTCTGGTATAGAGTTACTGATTTGTAGAATGATCCTTTCCTAAAAGTCTGTCTATTCCTTTCCTAAAACATTGGCCTGAAAAACCCAGGTTTGTAGTTTATTAAGCAAGAAAATGGCATTTGGTTAATTTTTTTTAATAATGAAAAACAAAGTATATGGAGTTAAAACAATACTAAAGAGTATAGTTAAAAAAGCCCTTTCCCACCCAGCCCTCTCTTTTCTTCCACAGAGGCAACTATTTAGAAATTTCTTCTATATTATACAGTTGCAGGAATTATCTGTATTTATATAAACCTTTATGTATATATATTCTTTGGGATTATATAATCCACACAGTTAATGGATTTTGCCCCTCTTCATTTTAAAATTTAATGTTTTACTTTGAAGATTGTTTCAAATTGGCATATAGCAGCATGCATAGGTTTTCGTTACTTTTTTTAATGGCTGCATTTCATTGTGAAATTTCCATTATTCTGTTGGTTTACATAATTTTAAAAAATTTTGATTATACAAGTAGTACATAAAAAAAGTTCTCTATAAAGAATTAAAACATTACAGATAATTAAAGTTCCCCTGACCACTATTCCATTATCTGTCTCCCATCCTTTACATAGTTAACTATTGTTACCATTTTGGTTCTTCCAGAGCTTTCATTTGTATTTACATGTATATAATTATACCCATAGAGTATGTGGAGTAGTATTTTGTACTTTTTCTTAACATGAATGGTATCATACTAATGTATATGTATTATTCTGTACCTTCCTTTCTTTACTCAACAGTTTGTGCCATGATGCATACAGCTCTAACTCATTTTTATAAATAGTGTAGGTATATCACAGTTTAGCCATTTCCTAGTTGAACATTTTAGATTATTTTCTAGTTTTTTCACTACTATAAGTGATGCTGGGTGAGTATCCTTGTACATACCTCTTTGGACACATGTAATGAGTAGTGGAATTTCTGGATTATAGGGCATGACATTCAAAAAAGTAAGAGATATTGTCAAATTATGCTCCAGCATTGTTTTTCCAAATTATACTCCTATCAGCAGTGTATGAGAGTGCCTGTTTTCCCACACTTTGTCCAATATTGTTATTTATCAAAATGTTGGATCTTGGCCAATTGAATGGGTAAAAAATGGCATCTGATATTTTAATTCATGCGTTTTTAATAATTAGAGTTTGAACTTATTTTATTTTATTTTAGAGACAGAGTCTCACTCTCTTGCCTGGGGCGAGTGCCGTGGCGTCAGCCTAGCTCACAGCAACCTCAAACTCCAGGGCTCAAGTGATCCTGCTGCCTCAGCCTCCCGAGTAGCTGGGACTACAGGCATGCGCCACCATGCCCGGCTAATTTTTTCTATATATATTTTTAGCTGTCCAATTAATTTCTTTCTATTTTTGGTAGAGACGGGGTCTCGCTCTTGCTCAGGCTGGTCTTGAACTCCTGAGCTCAGGACGATCCGCCCACCTCGGCCTCCCAGAGTGCTAGGATTACAG
>RJWJ010046750.1:0-11237 GCA_004363605.1 Indri indri
GCCAATGTCTAGAAGAGTATTTCCAACATTTTCCTCTAGAATTCTAATCGTTTCACTCCTTAGGTTTAAATCTGTTACCCAGCATGAGTTGATTTTTGCCTAGCACAATTTTTAATGCTTAAAAAGATTTTACCTAGGTTCTTCTGAAATGAGTTTGGATGGTCTCCTGCCAACTCCTCCCCAATGTCAAGTAGCTCTTTGACAATTTAAAGATATAAAATATATATTTTAAACATTTTAAACCATTTGAATATACATTCAAATATCCTTCATGTTGTTCAATGACTCCAGGACATTTCCTGCTTCTGCACTGCCCAAGGCCCATATTTGTTCTTTCTAGTTGGTATCTTTGGACTTCAGAACAGGTAAATAACAGGAGTCTGCAAATATAGGGATTCAACAACAAAAAAGTTCTTCCCGCCTTCATGGCAACTCTTTATCTGGTGCAGTGATGGCTGCCTAATTTCTAACTATATAGGAGTAATATTTTTAAATTAAGGGTACAGTTTCATCATGTAATGAAATGAAGAGCCTTTACCACAATTTCAGAGCAGAGCATCTTTGTTTGCAGTGCAATTAGTGTTTGCATTTGCTTTGCAGTTAGTGGAAATCACCTCCTCACTCAATTCCTACACATAGGATATCTATCAATTCTATAGGTTTTAGTAAGAATTTATGTCTGTCATTGCAGACAGTTGGCTAGAATATTTGCCTAGAGGATCCAGCATTACTGTACCACAGTAGAGCTAGGTACTCAAATAGCATTACAGACATGTTAGGTCAAACCATACCTCGGTTTCCTTTGCTCTGTTTTATTAGCTTAAATACCTGATGCTCTGTGACTAGCCAGGTTTCTTTATCTAAATTTTGGGGAAAATAAGGATCTAGCAAGATCATCCTGACAACTCAAAATTTAAGGCTCAAAAACCTATTTTTCAATAGTGTTTTACTATAGTCCAGACTGAGACACTAAGTGAGCATAGTGTTGTGCAGATCTGCATACAAAAGGAAGGCATATGATAATGAAGCTGTGCAGTAAGCCAAGAGTTTCATACCAAACCAGAGTTCCTTCGAACTGACCTAGAAGATGAGCTCATCTATATAAATCTTGTCATCTCTCTGTGTGATGTTAACCAACACCTCCTTAATCAAAATCACTGTCAATCATATTGATATTATTAGAAGATGCTCACAACCTTTTTAAAGTTTCCATGCACTTGCCTTTCAGTTAACTCAGCCTAACAGTGAAGGTCATAACATTCTGTGTGCTTTACACTTCAGCACCACTTGGAAAGGCAAGACATCTTTCAGTCCTGGGTCTGACACAAAAGTGGACTTCAAGTGGCTTTTGTCATGATGCATGCTTACTAGCTCCCCATGCTTTATTTAATGACATAATGGATCAAGGAATGCTGGACGGTAAATAAAATGTTTAGAGCACTCTAAAGGGTCTTTGCCAAACCAAAAACATTCTCCCTTCAGGCATTTAATTTAGTTTATATTATTAGCAGTCGGTAAACTGCAAAAGTAGGCCCAATGAGAGTTAAGAAAGAACTGTTCAGTGGTCTTAATTTGATTGGCTTTCCAGCCAGTATTTTAAATCCATTTGCTTTCAAACTCCTTGATTTTTCTGCTGCCACTGTCCACATTTCATTGCAGGATTAACCCCCAGTTTACCACCCATCCCTATTATCAAATGACTGGATCCTGAATGCCTAGATCGTTTACATGTATTCACATGAACGCCACAATACCCTGGCAGTTAGGCTCATTGGCTCTAAGACACGAGCCATGAATCAGGAGAAGTCTCTGAGCCCATGACCAAGACCAAAGAACTGAAATCCAATAACTGCTTCAGAGGGTGCACCCTCCATGATAGCCTGACATTTTTTTAGAAAGAATATGATGCTGCCATGGTGCTTTGTTTCTTAAATATGGATCAGAAACATATTTTTACTTCATTCTTTGAAAGATAGAATAAGTTCATTCCCCATGTTTCAACCTACAGACACAGACACTCACTCAAACACACACACACACACACACACACACACACACACACACACACCACCTATTTAACCGTCCAATAAAGGAGCATTCTTCAAATTGGTATTTAAATATAAGTATGTTTGCAAAATAAGAGAACACAGTTATTATTTTAGAAAGTATTTAAGCAATGATTTTTATTCATTTTCCTCTTTTGTAACTGACAAAGGGAGAAGCCAAAAAATGTGATTAAATAATTTCTTTTCAAAATAGTAAAACTACACACAATTATATTTTCTTGCTCCTCAGGTTTTTCCTTCTTGTCCACCAAGAAAATGTTGTGAGCTTCTGGCAACAAAATGGCTCATTAAATTACATGTATGCATCATGCGTAGCAGTTGCCCATCTTCCCATCTAATAATTTATTCAAGGAAGAGAATAAGTTAATATATCAAGGACTTATTTTTAGAGAACAAATGCTGGATTATGCTTATCACCTATTCCACTGTCACTCAGAGTTTTCATTTGATGTTTCTTTCATTTGACACATCATCCTTTATGACACACACAGGTACACTTCTAGAAACTACCCAGAAAGCATTAGCACAGCTCCAGTTTCCCAGAACTCCTTTACCTAATACAACTCTTCCTCAAGGTCAGTGTTACAGGTTAAGCAAAGTCATTGGTATGTTTTACAGAATCTGGATAGCAAATATGATCATCACTAATTCATATAATAATCTGTAATATATCTTGCACATACTTACATTATTGTCCAAGTATATAGAGTCAAATTTTTAAAATGCAATATTAATTTCATAATATTTTCAGGAAGGGTTTTTAAAATTGAATAGTTCAAATTACTCTAATGTTGGATATCTTTAACTTGCTTTAATTATATAAGGAATTTTTATGTAAATAAATACTAAAACTATGCCCCTGAGCCATCTGAGTAGTCTTCCACCCATGTCCCAAACCTGAAAATTAGTCCTATGGGCCATAACCAACAGACATATCCCAGCTGAGAAGCTGCACACCTGCCTCTAGGCCCTGAGAAACAGCCCAGTGGGCTACTCGTGGCAGCACATCCCCAGGCCAACAGAGCAAATGTGAGCCTGTGATCCCAGCCAACATAACAGCCTTGTGGCCTCAACTGCAGTGAGCCAGAGTCCAAGTTGTCTGACCCACCATATGTACACGTGTGCTGAGCCCCCACCCAGAGAAACAGCCTGGCAAGCCCAAATCCAGCAAAGCCACACCACTGCCAGGATAAATTCCCTTAGCCTAGGCCACTGAGATACTTACAAATGTCACTAGTATGGATCACAGATGAAGGAACTACATAGATACTACTCTATTGCATCCACCTAGAACCAAGGCCAGTGCATCCCACCAAACAACACCCTGAGATCCATTCCCAGGAATAATTCTTTCCCTAGGAAATCCACTCCATAAAATTTGAAGAGGCAACTTTTTGACCAGATGTGCAGAAATCAATGTAGCAATATATCAAATATGAAAAAGCAAGGAAATTACCCCTCCAAAGGAAAATAACAATTCTCCAGTAACAGACACCAATCATAAGAAAATATATGAAGTTCCAGAGAAAGAATTCAAAATAATAATTTTAAGGAAGTTCACTGATATATAACAGAATAGAGATACACAATTCAGTGAAATCAGGAAAACAATTCATGACTTGAATGACAAGTTCAAAAAAGAGATAGATACCATAAAAAAGAACCAACCAGAAATTCTACAGCTGAAGAATTTAATAAGCAAAATAAAAATATAAGTGAGAGCTTCAATAGCAATGTAGACCAAGCAGAAGAAAGAATTTCTGAACTTGAAGACAGGTCTTTTGAAATAACATAGGCAAAAAAAAAAAAAAAAAAAAAAAAAAAAAAAAAAAAAAAAAAAAAAAAAAAAAAAAAAAAAAAAAAAAAAAAAAAAAAAAAAAAAAAAAAAAAAATACAATAAAAAAGTACAAAGAAAACCTACAGGATTTATGGAACACCATTAACTGAACAAATATTTGTATTATGGGCATCTCAGAAAGAGAAGAAAAAAGGTGAGAAAAACATATTTAATCAAATAATAGATGAAAAATTCCAAGGTCTTGGGAGAGAGATGTACATCCAGGTCTAGGAAGCTCAAAAAATCCCAAATGGATTTAACCCAAACAGGTCCTATCCAAGACACATTATAGTCAAATTGTCAAAAGTCAAAGACTAACAATTAGAATTTTAAATCAGCAAGAGAGAAGCATCAAGTGTGTGCAAGGTAATCTCCATTAGACTAACAAATGACTTTTCAGCAGAGATCTTACAGGCCAGGAGAAGATTGTATGATATATTCAAAGTAATGGGGGAGATCGTATGATATATTCAAAGTACTGCCACTCAAGAATACTAAATCCAGCAAAGCTATCCTTCAGAAATGAAGCAGAAAAAAATCTTTCCCAGAGAAGCAACAGCTAAGGGAATTCATCACCACCAGACCATCCTTACAAGAAATTCCCAAGGGAATCTTACCACTGGAAGTTAAAAGAAAAAACCACTATCATGCAACTCTGAAAACTAAAAATCTCACTGGTAGAGCCTATACACAAAGGAGAAAGAGAAAGGAATTAAACCCTATCACTACAGAAAACCACCCAATCACAAAAATAAACAATAAGAAAGAAAGGCAAAAATATGGAATATAAAAAACAATCAATAAATTGACAGGAATAATCCCTAACCTATCAATAATAATGTTGAGTGTAAATGGATTAAATTCTTTATTTAAAAGATATAGACTGCCTGAATGGATTTAAGAAAAAAATAAGACCCAACAATATGCTGCCTACAAGAAACTCACCTCATCTGTAAAAACATCCATAGAATGAAAGGAATGAAAAAAGATATTCCACACAGGAAACAACCCAAGTGCCCATCAATCCATGAGTGGATTATTAAAATTTGGTATATGTATACAATGGAATATTACTAAATCATAAGAAACAACAGTGATCTAGAACCTCTTATACTTTCCTGGATTAAACTTAAGCCCACTATCCAAAGTGAGGCACCACAAGATTGGAAGAATGGGCTCCAATTGTACTCGCCATCAAATTGGTACTAACTGATCAACACTAGGGTAATCACATGGCAGTAATACTCTCTAGGGATTAGGGGGATGAGGGGTAAACCTGCAACTAAAGGACACGGGGAGCATTGTAGGGGGGAAGGGCATGCCTTTAACCCTCGCTTGGGTGAGGCAAAGACATAAAGTGTAACCATAATGTTTGTACGCTCATAATACCCTGAAATAAATAAATAAATAAATAAATAAATAAATAAAGACATTCTACACAAATGCAAATCAAAAGTGAACAGGAGTAGCTATACTTGTATCAAACAAAACAGACTTCAAGTCAACAGTTGTAAAAAAAAGACAAAGAAGGACATTATTTAATAATAAAGAGATCAATTCAGCAAGAGAATATGCCAATTTTAAACATACACATTCACCAACACCAGGGAACCCATGCATATAAAGCAAATATTATTAGACCTAAAGGGAGAAATAGACCCCAGTACAAGAATTGCTGGGGACTTCAACACACCACACTCAGCATTGAACAGATTATCTAGACAGAAAACCAACAATGGAACATTGGATTTAAACTGCACCACAGAACAAATAGACATAACAGAAATTTACAGAACATTTTACCCAACTGCTACAGAGTGCACATTCTTTTCATCAGCACATGGAATATCTCCAGGACTGACCATATGTTAGGACAAAAAAACAAGTCTCAACTTTTTTTTAAATCTAAATCATATCAAATGTCTTATCTGACTACAATGGAACAAAATTAGATATCAATACAAGAGGAACACTGGAAACTATACAAATGCATGGGAATTAGGCAACATGCTCCTGAACAGCCAGTAGGTAAAGGAGAAAATTAAGAATAAAATTTAAAAACTCCTTAAAACAAATGAAAATAGAAACAAAACATAGTGAAAGCTATGGCACATACCAAAAGCAGTGTTAGGAGTCAAGTTTATAGCAACAAAAGCCTCCTACATAATAAAACTAGAAAAATTTTAAGTAAACAAACTAACAATGCATCTTAAGGAACTAGAAAATCAAGAACAAATCAAATTCAAAATTAGTAGAAGGAAAGAAACAATAAAGACAAGAGCAGAAATAAACAAAATTTTGACTAAAAAAAACAAAAGATCAACTAAACAAAAATTTGCCTTTTTGAAAAGATAAACAAAATCAAACCATTACCTCAATTAAGAAAAAAAAAAGAGAGAAGACACAAATAAGTAAAATCACAAAGAAGGACACATTACAACAGATACCACAGAAATACAAAGGATCATTAGAGACTACAATGACAACCACATATGATAAATGTGAAAACCTAAAGGAAATGAATAAATTCCTGGATACATACAACCTACCAAGGTTGAACCAAGAAGTAACACAAAACCTGAAAAGACCAATAACAAGTAATGAGACTGAGTAAGTAATAAAAGCTCCCAAGAAAGAAAAGTCCAGGATTGAGTGGCTTAACTGCTGAATTCCACCAAATAGTTAAAGAAAATTTAATACTAATTCTTCTCAAACTATTGCAAAAAAATTAAAGCAGAGGGAATTCTTCCTAACTCATTCTATGAGGCCAGCATAATCCTGATATCAAAACCAAACAAGGACACACACAAAAAAAGAAAACTATAGACTAACATCCCTGATGAACATAAACACAAAACTCCTCAATAAAATACTAGCAATTTGGTATATGTTTACAATGGAATATTAATCATAAGAAACAACAGTGATCTAGAACCTCTTATACTTTCCTGGATTAAACTTAAGCCCATTATCCAAAGTGAGGCACCACAAGAGCGGAAGAATGGGCTCCACGTGTACTCGCCATCAAATTGGTACTAACTGATCAACACTAGGGTGATCACATGGCAGAAATACTCTCCAGGGATTAGGGGGATGGGGGATAAATTTGCAACTAAAGAACACGGGGAGCACTGCAGTGGGGGAATGGCATGCCTTTAACCCGCACTTGGATGAGGCAAAGACATAAAGTGTAACCATAATGTTTGTACCCTCACAATACCCTGAAATAAAAAAAAAAAAATCAAATCCAACAACACATCAAAAAGATAATACATCATGATCAAGCAAGATTTATCCTAGGAATGCAAGGATGGTTTAACATATACAAATCAATAAACATGATATGCCACATCAAGACAATGAAAGATAAAAACACTAAAAATCATCTTAATATCAATAGATGCAGAAAAAGCATTTAATAAAATTCAATCTCCCTTCATGATAAAAAAACTCTCAATAAATTACGTATAGAAGGAAAGTACCTCAACATATAAAGGTCATATATAGTAAAACAATGCCTAACATCATACTGAACAGGGGAAAAGCTAAAAGCTTGTCCTCTAAGAACTGGAACAAGACAAGGATGTCCATTCTCACCATTCTACTTTAACATAGTATTGGAAATCCTGGACACAGAAATCAGTCAAGGGAAAGAAATAAAGGGCATCCAAATTGAAAAGGAGGAAGTCGAATTGTCCCTGTTTGCAGACAACATGATCATATATATAGAAAAACCTAAGATTCTACCAAAAATTTCTTAGAACTAATAAATGAATTAAAGTTACGAAATACAAAATCAATAGAATCAGTAGCATTTCTATACACAAATGATGAATTATCTGAAAAAAGAATCGAGAAGGCAATGCTACCTACCACAGCTACAAAAAATAGTTAGGAATAAATTTTTTGTTAGTTTGTTTAGATGCAGGGTCTCACAGTGTCACCCAACCTGGAGTGCAGTGTGCTATCATAACTCACTACAGCCTTGAACTCCTGGCTCAAGGGATCCTCATGTCTCAGCTGCCTGAGTAGATGGGACTACAGGTGTGTGACACCATGCCTGGCTATTTTTTTTGTTTTTTATAGAGATGAGATCTTGCTGTTTCCCAAGCTGTTCTCAAATTCCTGGTCTCAAGTGATCCTCCTATCTTGGCCTCCCAAAGCACTGGGATTACAGGCATAAACCCCCATGCCCAGCCCCTTAGGAATAAATTTAACCAAGGAGGTAAAAGACTTCCTGAAGGAAAACAGCAAAACATTGATCAAAGAAATAGACAAGAATACAAACAAATGGAAAGACATCCCATGCTCATGGATTGGAAGAATTAATACTACTTGTCTTAGTCCATTTAGTGTTGCTAAAAAGGAATACCTGAGGCAGGATAATTTATAAAGAAAAGAGGGTGATTTGGCTCATGGTTCTGCAGGCTGTACAAAAAGCATAGAACTGCATCTGCTTCCCAGGAGGGCTGCAGGCTACTTCCAAGTCATGGAGGAAGAGCAGAACCAGTGTGTGCAGAGATTGCATAGTGAGAGAGAAAGAGAGCAAGAGAGAGGGGAGGGAGGTGCCAGGCTCTTTTTAACAACCATCTTTCTCAGGAACTAACAGAGAAAGAACTCATTACCACAAGGACAAAACCAAGTCATTCATGAGCAATGGGGCCCCATGATCCAAACACCTCCCAGTAAGCTCCATCTCTGTCATTGGGGGTCAAATTTCAACATGAGGTTTGGAGATATCAAATATCCAAACCATACCACTACCCAAAGTAATCTACAGATTCAGTGCAGTTCCCTATGAAAATACTAATGTCATTCTTCACAGATATAGGAAGAAAAATCCTAAAATTTGCACGGAACCACAGAAGACCCTGAATAGCCAAACTAATCCTGAGCAAAAGGAGCAAAGCTGGACGTATCACACTATCAGACTTCAAAATATATTACAAAGCTGTAGTAACCAAAATAGAATGGTGCTGGCATAAAAATAGACACTTAGACCCATGGAACACAATAGAAAACCCAGAAATTAATCCATGTATCTAGAACCAACAGATTTTTGACAAAGGTGACAAAAGCACTCCTTGGAGAAAGGACAATCTCTTCAATAAATGGTGCCAGGAAAACTAGATATCCATAAGCAGAAGAATGAAACTTGACCTCCGCCTCTTACCCTATACAAAAATCAACTCTAAATGTATCAAAGACCTAAATATAAGACCCAAACCTATAAAACTACTAGAAGAAAACATAAGGAAAATATTTTAGGACATTGGTCTGAGAAAAGATTTTTTGAGTAAGAGCTCAAAAGTACAGACAATAAAAGCAAAACTAAATGAAATCATATCAAACTAAAAATCTTCTGCATAGCAAAAGAAACTATCAGCAGAGTGAAAAGACAGCCTACTAAATGGTTGAAAATATTTCCAAACTATTCATTTGGCAAGGGATTAATATCCAGACTATATAAGGAACTGAAACATCTCAATAGCAAAAAACAATCTGATTTAAAAATGGAAAAATGATCTGAAGAGACGTTTCTCAAAAGAAAATATACATACGGCCAACGAATATATGAAAAAATGCTCAACATCAATATTCCTCAGGAAAATAAAAACAAAAACCACAATGAGGTATCATTTCACTCCAGTTAGGATGGCTATTGTCAAAAAGACAGAAACAACAAATGCTGGTGAGATGCAGAGAAAAAAGAACTCTTACACACTATTGGAGGGAATGTAAACTAGTACAGCCACGATACAGAACAGTATGGAGGTTCTTTAAAAAACTACAAATAGAACTACTGCATGCCCCAGCCATCACAACTGCATAATCATGCCCAGCATGCATTACTGGGCATTAACTGAAAGAAGAAAAATCAGTATATCAAAGAGACATCTGCACCCCCATGTTTATTGCAGCACCGTTCACAATAGCCAAGATGTAACCTAGATGTCCAACAAGAGATAAACAGGTAAAGAAAATGTGGTACATATACACAATGGAATAATATCCAGCCATAAAACAGAACGAAATCCCGTCATTTGCAGAAATATGGATGGAACTGGAGGACAATATGTTAAGAGGAATAAGCCACAAACAGAAAGTTTAACACTGCATGTTCTCACTCATCTATGAAAGCTAAAGAAAAGTTGCTACTCTCTAGAATTAAAAAGTAGGGCAGAGGAAACTAGAAGCTGGGAAGGATAGGATGAAGGGGGGATTAAGGAGAAATTTGTTAAAAGTTACAAAATTATAGCTAAATAGAAGAGATAAGTACTAGAACTTATTTCTATAATAATAAGTCCTATAGAATACTAGAGTTCTTTACCGCTGTAGGATTATTATATTTGACAATAGTATGCTACATAGTTTCTAATAGCTAAAAGGAGGATATTGAATGTTCCCAACACATAGAAATGATAAATGTTTGAGATTATGGATAAACTAACCCCCTGATCTGATCACTATATATGTATTGAAACATCACAATGTATCCCATAGATGTGTACAATTATTAAGTATCGATTAAAAATAAAATAAAAAGGAAACAAAGAGAAGGGTCCATACATGGAATCAGGGACATACTTATGTTTGCTATTGTTTATACTGGGTATTAATATAGTCCCTGTGAAGAAGTAAGAAATTAAGCATTATATAGAGTTACGTTTGTAGAGAAAACCAGAGTAGCTAAAACACAGGCTACAAACCCACCAAGTTATACTGTAAGAAGAAATGTGGGATGATGCAGAAACATATATATATATATATTTATGCTTAAATAAACATATATTTATGTTATATATGTATGTATACACACACACATATAAACAAGCAGTCAACAAAAACAACAAAAGCTGGACCATCCAGTGAAATAATTAAACAAAAGGGAAGGGGTGCATTTGAGGAGTCTACCTCCCAGTTGAAAACCTGCGTGTGACTTTGCAGGCCTGACCACAGGCTTTACCTGACAGTTTCCTGGGAGCGTTGCCCTCCCTCTACCAGACTTGGTGCACTGAAGAATCTGAAGGGAGTCACAGTCGAGGTCTCAAGTTCTTCTGGTCAGTCGTGCTCTTACCCATGTGGGCAGCCTAGCCAAGGTGACTTCATCCCTAGTTCTCTTTTCTGAGACCTTCATTAGCAGGCTTCCTCCATCACCTGTGCTGAGACATCTTTATGCAGGAAAGAGAAAAACCTCAAAGAGGCATTTCCTCACTCTGACTCAGTACTCAACACTTTTCCACTCCTAGGCCTCTACTCTCTCCTTCCCCTGGGCTTCCAGGTCCATGAAATGACAAGAACCTTTTTTTCGGGGCTCATCACCAGCAAGACAA
>RJWJ010046751.1:0-11231 GCA_004363605.1 Indri indri
CCCCCACAGGTGCTGAACAAAGTCTCCACTGGTGAGTCTCTTTATGTCAAGAAGGAAACTTTTCTCTTTTAAAGTCTCCTTGACTTTTTTTGGATGGGAAGTTCTCATCTCAATAGATGTCTAACTGCCCGCTGCCAGGCTGGGCCAGTTAGGGATATTTTCTCTCACCAGTCACATTTCTCTAACTTCTCTTGCAGTTACTTCTTTTGACTTGACTTTCCTGTCATTTATCCCCTGCACTGAGACGGTTTGTGATGCATCTTCATCTTTTCACTCTGTTTTGATTTATTGTATCCCAGCGTGTCCATCTGAAGAAGCTGGAGCCTGAACTCCAACAGGCAAGACAGACAGACGTGAAGGAAAAGTAGTGGCAGAGACGGTGAGTCTGGAGGGAAAAGGAGTCCTGGGAATGTCAGCGGTGGAGAGGAAAGCCGCACACCCCGAGTGGTGGTGGGGAGGAAAGAGCCCAGACAGACGCAGGCTGGGCAGTGAGCGTCCCACCAGAGGGCCCAGCCTCTGGCAGACTCTCAAGCTTCTTGAACCCCTGAACGAACCTCTGGCATTTTTTCATCTTCCCAGATTGATTTCTCCCTTCTTTTGGTAGTGCACCCCAAGGGCATTTAAGGAAACTATTTCCCTCCCCCACTGCAAGTGAGAAGGGAAGGCTAAGCCAGGCAACTCTAGCCTCCTCTGAGTAAGTGCTGAGCACGTGACCCAAACTGGGACACTAGAACTCTATCACTTAAGACTTTGAATCTTGTTCCCAGTGATCCCCAGCAGAAAAACAATCAGAGTATATTTACCCTAAAGTCTTGGGAAATTGCCTATTAATTCCCATTTTCTAGACTTACAGGGCTGCTTAGGCCTTTATTCTTCCAAAAGATCGTTTCAAGCTTTCTCTTCAATTAAGTCTATTCGAATTGGTTATCTGGTCCCTATTGTTAGTCTTTCAATTTCTGGTATTTTCCATCAAAGAAATTTAACCAGCACAGATTTGCAAAAGGCTTATGTTGATTCTTAAGCTGAAATTGCCTTGATGGCATTTTGCTTTTCTTTTTTTTTTAATTTCTACCATAAAAAAAGTTCTATCCTCTGTTTTAATGGACATATATTCTTATAGTGAACATTTTGAATAATTCATAAAAAGTAAAAATGAAAATAAATTCTCCTGAAATCCCACCTGAGATCATAGGCACCCCTGACATTGCTTTGGCCATCACTCTATGTGTCTCCCTACAGAACTCTGTGTAATTTAACACAAATGGGATTGTGTCATATGTGCTGTTTCTATGGTGACCAACACTTTGGTGTAATGCAGTCTTTTTGTTTTTGCTCAGCTACCACTGTCAGCATAACCCATCGATATCTTTTCATAGCTTTCTCTCTACTTGTATAATCATATACACATATATTGTGTATACAACAGCATACAGATAATTTTCTGTTGTTTTAAAAAATGGGATCATATAACTGCATTTTTCTTTCTCATCTCACCATTTATAGTTGAAATCTATCCAAGTTAACTTATTTCCACAGGCAGTTATCATTCAATTTTGTGGACAAGTCAACATTTATTCAACCATTCTCACATGAAGAGGTATTTTTTTCAGCTTTTTTGTCACTAAACTAAATGACGCAAAACACACTGCTATGAAGATTAGGAGCAAATGATTAAAAAAATACCTTTATTGATAATTTGATTATATGTCTGTAAAGCACAAAAGATTCTAGTAAAACACTAACAAAATTAGTAAGGGTATTTGATAAAGTGACTGGATACAAGGTAGGTATACAGAACCAATAGCATGTATACGAGACATAAATGGAGAAAAAATAACCAATTCATGATAGAAACTAAATGAAATAGATTTCTTGGGAATACATTTAACAATAAAAAGTATTCAACCTATTAAAGGAAAATGATTAGATATTAAAGAACATAAAATAGGAAGAAATGGAGCTAGCACAATCCCATAATTAATATAAAAATGTACGAATATATTTAACTTGATTCCAGCTAAAACTCCAATTTTGTGGTTGTTCCTTTGAAATGAGATAAAATGATCTTTCAGAATATGTGAAATAGTCCGATAGTATTCAAGAAATGCATAAAGCAGACCGATGAGAGGGATCTGCTCAGCAGATGCTGAAAATGCATTATAAAGTCACTGTACAGAAAGCAGGATGATTTTCTCATCATTTTCTCTAATTCCTCCAATAAGGACAACTAAAAGTCCTAGGCATTATACGGAAAACAAACATAAGAAGACTCTGAAAGTTGGAGAAATGAAGGCAGATGGGCCTGGGACCTCAGAGACCTAAAGAATAACATAGGGTGTGTTCCCTGGGTTTTCATTTTGCTTCATATTCCCCAGACTGAGGTACATGAAGCTGAGGAGGCCAGCAACCCAGAAATGCCAATGGGCACAGACAAAAAAACATGCCCCAACAAACGTCTGCTCTCTATAGTGTAAGGACCAGGAAAAAGGAAGCCTAGCAAAACAGAAAACTGTTAGGCAGTAAGTGCTCTACTCCCACCAAACACCACAGAAAAACTGTAGCCTCATCCCACCCGCTGCCAGGAATGGCCAAGTGGAGAGCCCAGACTGCCACACTGCCAGGCTGCATGGAGTGCCTCCAACTCCACCTCCCCACACACACCACCGTGGGTATCAGAAAAGTCTGAGCAGGGAGCCAGGACACTCATCCGTGCTGGGCGGTAATGACCCACCCCCTACTCTACCGCACTATGGCATCCATGCGGGAAGCCTGGACTTCTCTTCCCAACCAGCAATAAAGAGGTGCCCCTCCCAATTCCCACTGGAGGCCAAGTGGAGAGTCAGAACTTTTATTACTCCTAAGTGGTATCAAGGCCTCCTCCTTGCAGTGTCAGTGGAGGCCATGCAGGGGCATTAAGGAGACACTATCACCCCTCCCAGCCGGCGGGTATGACCCAAGCCCAGTGAGGAGCCATGTCAGAACCCCACCTCACACAGCAGCGACACAGAGCCCACCTGAACGTGGGCGTTCACAGAGGCTGGGTGGGAACTTGGACTCCTACCCCGACTTGGCAGAAACTGCACCATGCACGCCTTTGCCCTTCCTCGGAGCAGTGTCAGAAAAAGCCAACTACAAAGGGAGGGTTTCAGCAAGATCCAGAATCTTACACCATAATACCCAAACTGTCCAATTTTTAATCGAAAATTGCTTGTCATACCAAGAACCAGGAAAACCCTACTTGGATGAAAATAGGCAATCAATCGACGCCAACACCAAGATGGGCAGATATTAGACTCACCTGACAAAGGCTGTAAAACAGCCATCATGAAAATGCTTCAGTGAGCAATTATAAACAGGCTTGAAAAAAAAATGAAAAAAAAAAAAAAAAACGCACACAGAAAAACAGAAAGTCTCAGCAAAGAAAGAGAAGACATAAGGAGTCACCAAGTAGATCAAGTAGAAATTTTGGAACAAAAAAATACAATAATTGAAATTAAAAAGTTGATGGATGAACTCAACAGCAGAATGAAGAAGGAATCAGTGAACTGGATAGAAATTACTCAATCTTAACAATAGGAAAAATAGAGAGAAAAAGGAAAATGAACAGAGCCTCAGGGAGCCGAGGAACTGTAACAAA
Source organism: Indri indri (assembly GCA_004363605.1). Classification (NCBI taxonomy): domain Eukaryota; kingdom Metazoa; phylum Chordata; class Mammalia; order Primates; family Indriidae; genus Indri; species Indri indri. The sequence continues at coordinate 3,638 of RJWJ010046751.1, forward strand.
AGATCTAAATTTTTTATCATCATAGTCCCAGAAGAAAAGAGAAAGAGGGCAGGGCTGAAAAAAAAAAAACTTAAAAATATAATGACTGAAAAATTCTTAAATCTGACAAAAAGATATAAATCTACATATTCAAGAAGGTGAGAAAATCCCACATAAGATAAATTCAAAAATTTATACCAAGATAAATCATAATCAAATGTCTCAAAACTAAAGTCAAAGAAAAAATCTTGAAAGCAGAGGATATATAGCACCTGACCTATAAGGGAAAAATAATTCAAACACGTGAATTTATTGTCAGAAACCAAGCAGGCCAGAAGGAAGTGGCAAAACATTTTTCAAGTGCAGAAAGAAAAGAACAATCAACCCAGAGTCCTGCACCCATTGAAAATGTCCCTTTGGAATGAAGGGGAAATAAGGACATGCTCTGATGAAGGAAAACAAGAGAATTTGTCACCCGCAGACCCACCCAAAAGAATGGCTAAACAAAGTTCTTTGAGCAGAAAGGAAATGATGAAAGAAAGAGTGTTGAAAGATAAAAAAGAAGACAGAAAATGGTAAGCAAAAAGTATGAATAAATATAATAAAACTTCCTTCCCCGCTGAATTTTCTAAGTTATGTTTGACAATGGAAGCAAAAATCATTACACTCTATGATATGGTTCTAAATGAAAGTAGATGAAATATTTAAGACAATTATAAACATAGGGGGGAACATATATAAAGGTAGGCAAAGTCTCTAGACTTCAGTCAAACTGGTAAAACGATGAAACAAGTAGATTATGATGTTATGTAAATACCTAGAATAGCCACTGAAAAAGCTATACAAAGATACCCTGGAAAATACTACATATAAAAATGGAATGCTAAAAACAAGTTAATGAGATCCACAAAAAGTCAAATGGCACACGAAAAGATGTCCAACATCATTAGCCATTAGAGAAATGAGCACTAAAATCACAGTGAGATGTCATTGCATAGTATTATAATGGATAAGATACAGAACAGTGACGACACCAATTACTTGCAGGGACGTAGAGAAACTAGATTACTCGTAGTAGGAATGTATAATACAATGGCACATCCATTCTGGAATACAATTTGGCAGTAAAAAAAAAAAACTAAAGATGTAACTACTAAACTACTCAGCAATCACACTCTTGTGAAAATGAAACACTCTAGTGAAATGAAAATTTATGTTCACACAAAAAGCTGTATATGAATGTTTATGGAAGTTTTATTCATAATAGCCCAAAACTGAAAACAACCCATCCCTTCAGAGGGTGAATTGTTGTATTGCGGAATATCCACACCATAGGATGCTACTCAGCAATGGAAAGGAACGAACTATTGATGGGTACCAGGACCTGGAAGAATCACCAGATTATTATGCTGAGTGAAAAAAGTCAATACCAAAAGGTTATATACTGCATGGCTCCACTTATATAATCTTCTTGAAAGGGTGCAATTATACAAATGGAGAACAAATTAGTGGTGTCCGGGGAGTAAGGAGGCAGTGGGAGTGGGAAGGAAGTGGGTGCAGCTATAAAAGGACGTGGGAGATGTTTGTGTTGGAAGCTCTGCATCCCAACTATATCCCTGTCAATTGTACTGACTGCGATACTGTACTCTAATTTTGCAAGATGTTACCATCGGAGGAAATTGACTAAAGGATGTGGACACTGTCTCTATTATTTCTTAACAACAGCTTGTGAATCTACCATTACCTCAAAAATAAATATTTTAATTAAAAAAAAGCAAACTTAAAAGAACGTAGTCCTCCCCTTTGAGTGTCCCGGCCTTCTAGGGTGGACGAGGCTCTGTGAAGACATGACCATTTGGGGGCTTGAAAGCAGAAGAGAGTGGTATCCAAACAAAGTAGGTGCTGGGAAGACAATAAAATGCACCTCTTCCCTACTGTGCTTTTCCTCACCCTCCCACCATCCCCGGTATAATTAAACCATTTGCTTTTGTTTTAAATATTGTCAATGTGAGAGGAAATCTATGATGCTGTCTCTATTTTTTGGCTCGCTCTTGCTCAGCCTGGTCTTGAACTCCTGGCCTCAAGCAATTCTCCTGACTCACTCTCCCAAAGTGCTAGGATTACAGGTGTGAAACACCATGCCTGTCCTCAATGGCAAGCATTTTCTTTAAAATATTTAACTTTGTTTTTAGTAATTTCTGCTGATCAGATAGATGTTTCCATTTATATACAGTCAAATTTGTAGATGTGTTTCCCTATAGCTTATGGGTTCTGTGTTTACATTAGAAGTACCTTACCTATCACAAAACTGTCGAAGCATTTTCGTAGTTTTTTTTAATTCTTTTAAAATTTTTATTTAGTCCTTTTATTCTTCATATATACATATATATATATATATATATGAGTAAATAGTCTGTGAAGTTGAGGTACAACTTTATTTTGGCCTTTCCAAGAGGTCTAATGCCGTTTGTTTTAGAATAGTCCATCAGAATAGCCAGACTGGTCCTCAGATCATCCCTGAATCTAATGCCCACTAGGCCTTGCCTCAAGAAAGGATCATACACTGGGATCTCTCAGCCAAGGCCTTTCTCAAAGGCCCAAAGTATTCACGCTCTGTGCTTTGCCAAGATGAGCTGCAGTTACCAGATTACAGGCAATCATGCCTGTGGTCTTGCCCTGAGTCACACCTGCCCTTTGGAATTTTCCCTTTGATTTCAGCTTCCATCAAAAGCCCAGGCACAAGCAAAAAATAAATGCTTCCCAGTTACTATACTGGTCCAGGTATGGCTCAAGACAAAATATTTTTTAGACTTTTTGTCTTTCCTCATTTCTAACAGTGATTTCTGAGCAACTCCTCGGACCTGAGGTGGAGCTGGAGTCTGAGGATTCCTGGCTGATGAAAACACCCCTTCAGAGCTTCCAGACTGAGCAAGGGGAACATGACCAGGAGGTATTAGGGATAACTAAACAGAGATAAGAACACAAAACTTATATATATATAAAAGATAGAGTCATTCAATTGCTGAATATTTAATGAAAAATTATGTCACTAGTAAAGTTAACAGATAATGGATAGATTAGAAAAATATTTACAACACAGATATATGGTAGGGGGTAATATCTATAATATGTCAAAAGCTTTTATAAATGTGTAACAGAAGGACAATTATTCAATAGGAACACAAATAAAAGATATGAAGAAATTCACAGACAAGGAAAACCAAACAATCGATAAACATGTTAAGATACTTGGCGTCCCTAGGAATAAAGAAAATGCGAATTAAATAATAATATCGCTCCATGTTCACCTGGGATTGAGCAATCACAGGCCGAGTTTAGTTGACCTTGAGTTTCTTCATCAGGAAATCTCTTTTTAAGGCTCTGTGGAATTATGGCCTATTTGCTTCCAGCCAGTCCATGAAGGAGCAGCGGCAGCCAGAGATCTATCTTCCAAGACATGTCTTTCAACTGAGATGAGTCTGGAGAAATCGGCCTCTTGGCATTAGATGTTGGGGCATGGTCCAGCCCCCTCCACCACAGCATTCAGGTGTACCTCACACTCCGTCTCAGCAAAGGTTGACGCTCAAGCCTGGGAAGGACAGCATCTCACATCTCCCCTTGCCTGGAAGCAGCGTTGCAGGGTGTCTGCACTGTGCCTGACAGAGAGGGCAGGATCAGAGCCAGTTACGGAAGACCTGGCTGGGGCTGTGTTTTCGTGGAGTGTAGAGGAGGCAATCTGGATCATCCTGCACCCCAATATTATCCTCTTTCCCACGTCCTCGCCAGCCTGTCTGTAGCTCAAGGATCAGCACTCTCAACCTTGCAAGGCCACAGGTTATTTCGGTCCCACTTGATTTGTACTGCAGGCTTCATGCCAGAAGAACCTCTCTTTGTTCCTCCTGCTGGAGGCCTCTCTGTTCCTCCTCAGGCCAGATCCAAAGTAAAAACCTATTTTTCTTGTTGGGCCTCATGTAGCTAGCTGGTCTCCAAATTGGTCTATCAGTAAGCCACACCTCCCGGTATACTTGCCCTGTGTCGTCCTCTAAAGCTGGGTTGTAAGCAGCCTTTCAGCTTACACCTGGGCCTCTTGAGATGCTTAGAATATTCTCTCTTGAAACCTAGCTGACATGCTTTGGAGATATCACATGAAGGCACTCTGGTCAACAGCCTTGCAGAGCTCCCAGGAAAAAACCAGCATCAACTTCCAGCCCTGTGAATGAGCTGTCTGTATGTCCAAGCCAGCGGAGCTTCCATATCACCTGCAGACTCGGCCACCACAGGACTGCAACAAGAGAGACCTCAAATGAGAACCACCAAAGTCAGCCGAAGCAACCCACAGAACCATGAAAGACTGTAGTAAATATGTGTTTTAAGCCACTGAGTTTTGGAGTGGTTTGTTACATATCATTAGGCAACTAAAACAAGCCTTACTGAAGCCTGTGAGAAGCGGCCAAATTCAACATCCTAACTTTTGCCAAGATTTCTAATGCTATAATATACAAAGATGAGTGGTCTGAATTTCAAAAACCAACATGAGATGATTCGACCATTGAGTGCATGACAGCACACCGAGATGTGCTAATCCCACTCCTGAAATCAAGGGTTTCTTCTCATTTCCCTCCACTGAACACCAGTTCAGTCAACTCCATATCAGTGTGTGGCACTTTCAGCTCCTATTTCCTGGTACCAAATTCTACATTTTTTTTTCCATTGAAAGGAAGAGAAAGCCCATCTCAAAATGGTTTAAACAATAGAGGAAATCCATCGATTCTCATAATGTAAAAGGGCAGACTTGGATATTTCTGGCTCCAGGAAGAACTTGTTACTGGACTCACAAGGTATCGCCTCTGCTTCCTCTGGATGTGTTTCCTCCCCAGAGCCTCACGGTAGCCTCTCAGAGGCTTCAGACTCCACCTCGTGTCTTCAGCAGTGACAAGCTTCGTGTAGCAGAATGGTTATATCTAGATTTAAATCCTGGCCCCACTTAGAAGCTTTGTGACCTTGGGCAAGTACGTAACTGCTCTAGCTTTAATTTCTTCCTCTGTAAAATGGGGACAATAACATCTATCTCACAGGGTTGTTGTGGGTATTAAATGAGGAAATGTACATAAAGCACTTAGCACTGTGTCCGTCATGAAGTCAGAGCCCTACAAGTGGTAGAATATTGTCGTCTGTAGCAGTAATAACAGCAACAGCAGCAACAGTCGTGTAGTAGCAATAGTAAGATTGTCTACTCTGTGCCTCAGATTTCCATGAGGGTCCTCCATTCCCTTCAGGTTCCCTGAACATGTCACAGGGTCCCAAAGATGAGATATGCCGATTGGCTCAAAGTGCCCAGAGCCCCCAGCTAGAGGCAGGATGGGCCAGTCCTACAAAGCTAGGAAATGTGGAGCTCAGTCTGGAAGAGAAAATGCGAGGAATGGATTCCCAGCTGGCAACAGACATCTATTTCTCAGTAAGAGAAACTCTCGGTGCTCAGGTCTCACTGCCTTACTGCTGTGCCCAGCTTGGGGACAGTTCCCCATCTTCCCCTAAAGTACACCCAAGGAAATACAAAGCTTCATTGGTCTGATTCAGAGCAAGAGACTTTCTCAACCTCTTCTGAACACTTCTCTGTGCTCACCCTGTGCTCTTAGCAAACATGGGCCACCAGTGGGGCATCAGGGGAGCTCACGATTCTACTTGTACTCACTGACTCCTTCTCCCTGTGTCGGGCCCTCCACGCAGCACCGTGCTGACTGAGGAAGGAGACTCTGCACTCTGAGGTCCCTGCTGGGACTATGCACATCCCCTGGGCAGGGCCTTCATTCTGGGGTGTGAAACAAGTGTGCCTACGTGCTAAATTCTCCGAGTGCCAGACCCAGAGTCTTTCTGACTCCAGGCTGTCATTCTGATTGTGAATCCAGGTGGATTTGTATTTTCCAGAGCAAAACTGGTTCATGCAATCTGTAGCCCATAAATCCCTTCCCGGTGGTGTGAGTAGAGATACCACACTACAAATGATGCATGTTGTTTCTTGGTCTCGATAAAACATTTGTCTCTCTTGTACATAATTAATTGTCAATTGAAAGTATGATGAATTGTAGCTGCCTATAATTAATTTAGTGAGAGACTTCAGTGAAATATGACTCCAAGTCTTTCTCCAGACTTACTTTGTTTTAGAAAGCAGAGGCAGAATTGGATCCTGTGCAAATGCTTCCATGGCCTGCTGTGTTTTAAACATTGCATATTGGTAGGGTGGGGTGAGGTGGAGGGAAAGGCTTGGATGGTAGCATAATAAAAGGACAGACTCACTGGGGACAGCATCTGGTGCCTGTGTTATCTGTCTCTCCCCGCACAACGGCAAGTGGTTCCTCAGTCCTGAAGGACAGGGCCGTAGCACGGGTGGGTGCAGGCCCTGGGAAGGAGCAGAGAACTAGCCTTGGGCCCAGGAAGGAGTCTTCAACTGGGTTACCTTCGAGCTAGAGAAAAAGGTGTCCTAGAGGCAGGGTGGATCTGATCTTTCAGGGATATCAGGTTGGGATGAGAGGATAGTTTAGTACCAGAACATGGATTAACTGAAGGGACTATACCTTGGTCCAGAAGGACTGCAGAGATTTGAACAAATGTCCCTAAAGACAAATTCCCCAGTGTGTGGGCTTGAAATGTCCTGTGAGCTTGTTTTGTAACATATCACAAAGGGCTGACCAGGACCTCCTGGCCAGATAGCTGCTGTCCTCTACCTGGACTGCCTCTAGTGGCTACGGGCTGACTCCCTCCCCTAGAAGCCTCATTGAGCCTCAGATCCCAAACATGGAACTGCGCCAAGGAGCAGGGAGAGAACTATTTTTTACCGTATTTTATCAATAGCAGTGTAATTAAAATTTCCTTTGACTGTTCTAAGCTATCAATACTTTTTTTTCTCCCCGTGTTTCCTGCGTGTTGATTACGTCCTTAATTTATGAAGTTTCTGTGTGGTCAGTTCCATTCAGCAGCCACTTTCTCCCAGGCCCCTCCATCCTCACCTCCTCCTTCTCTCCACCCTGAGGCCCCTCGCAGTCCTCTCACCCACCTCCATCAACACAGCTCCTCCCCCCCACCCTGCTTCTGTCTCCACCGCCCTCACTCTCCTCCTCATCCTCGCATTCCTCCTCCCGCCTTCAGTTCACCCTCCACCCCTGCCGTGATGGCCTGTCCCAGCTTCTCCTCCTCTTCCTCATCCTCATACCTGCTTCTGCATCTGGGCCTCTATTTTCCGTGGAACAATCACGCCTCACCCTCAGACTCCATCACATCACCCCACCTGGAATGATTTTGCTCCTTCCCTATCTCAACAGAGACTCTCACTCCTACTCAACCCAGAGTTTCCTCTGCCTACACGTCTGAAGCTTGGAAATCTGTTCCCACTCCTCCCACCAGAGGACCATGCAGGTCGACAAGCAGCATCTCCACCTGTGTGGGGCTGTCCCGGGGCATCTCAGTAAGGAAAGCCTCAATAATTCCTGCCCCCCACCCCATCCCTCCAGGGGACTCCTGTGACACTTGGAAGGCAGATAAAGATGCACATCATCCTTGAGTATCATCACAGTCCTCAGAATGGCCCCAGATGATGGGGAATGGACCAGTAGAGAATGCC
>RJWJ010046752.1:0-11233 GCA_004363605.1 Indri indri
TCATGAAGTACTTGGGGAATGAATGAATTCTGATGATAGAAACAGCAAATGTTCCCCGAGTCCTTCCAGGTGCCGGTGCCGCTCTCAGTGCTCACAGCAGCCCCGGGAGGCGGGGGCTGGGCCTCCTCTTATGGCAGGCGATGGGCCCTGTCACAGAGTCTAAGACATGTTCCTGGGGTCCCTGGTTGGTAAGTGGAAGACCGGGATTGGAATCCAGCCATTTGCCTCCAGAGCCCACACTCTTACCAAGCAACACTTCCCTTAGTTGGTGTTTTCGAAGGAGAGGGGAAATGAGACGTTGCTTGACAAATGTCACCATCTTGCATCGCCCCCAACCCCCGGGTTGAAAGTATTTCCCCCTCTGCCCTCCAATATTGCTCACACTTTCTTCATTCCTTGGGTTTGGCTGTTGCTGGCTTTAGAAGAGGGATCCTCCAGACTTTGACTCATAGACCCCTCTAAGCAATGAGAAAAACCATGTTCTTTCATATTTTTAAGTTGGCATCTAAATCTTTTTTATCACAAGTTTCATTTTATAAGGTGTTACTTCCAGGTTTTTCCAAATATTGCCATTTTATAATAAAATTGCTACGGCATTCTTTCAGATGTGTCAGAGTGAAATTAAATACCACAGCACTTTGATACCTGCCATCATCTACATGTGAGCGACAGCAACAAAAAACAAACTCTAACGGTTGGGAGTTTTACTTTGTTCTTTTTCCTCCTTGAATGCCCACACAGAATTTTATTGTGCTACTGCTTTATTCTTATGCTTTAAATCCTTTCCTTGCTCATCCTATCAAACATACTTTAAAACTAAGTTTAAAAAACAGTTCCTGTGATCATAAAGCTCTAAATGGTAAGGTATTTTTCTTCTTTTTGAAATATTAACATTATTAATAATTAGTATTATATAATTGATCAAAACAACATACATATACAAAATTTTGGTGAAAATATTTAATACGTAAAATAAAATATTTTGGAAAAGTACCTCTTAAGGAGAGACTCGCTCCTTTTTACAATTAATTTTTGTGTCTACGGATGAATATAAATTATTGCTACCACATTCATAGCAGAAGCAGAGAAGGTATATTGAATCACTAGCAAAAGGGAGACCAACCATAGCATATTTATTAATGATTGTTGTTAAGAGCATTATTTACAATAGAATCCACAATATATTTTATTACAGTAATGTAAATCTCATAAGCTCATGGTAGGAATGAACAAATGAGCAGAGATATGGCTGACAGTAGGGAGGAGCTTGAACCCGGGTGCAAAACGACATGGATACACTTGGAATGTGTGTCCCTGTGACTTGAGGGTGTAATGCTGAGCAGCTGGAATTAAGCGTGGAACTTTTCACCTTCTCCTCTTTGAAATAGTGCAAACTATGTTACGGAGACAGGAGCAAGCCATGGGTGAAGAAGCGTCGCCTGCCAAGTTCTTGCTTGTTATTGAGGAGGCTGAAAATGCAGAGTGTATGCTTCGTAGGAGACTGATGCTTCCAAGCCAGCTTTTCATAAGTCTCCGCCACTCTGATTCTAAGTTCTGTGGAGCCTTGCCATGAACTTGCTACCTGGATAAAGTAAGGCTGCCTTCAGCGTCTCTTACCAATGCTACCCTAGCTCTCATACACTCGTCCCTCAGGAGTTGGGGAAGGGAAAGGTGGCATTTTTAAATTAAAGCTTATCACTTCCAAAAAAAAAAAAAAAAGCTCATTACTTCCAATAGCCCGTGAAGTCAGAATATCCCAACAGGCCATTCCATATTATTAATAGCAATATGGTAAGATGAGGAAAGACAGGAGCAGCCGGAGATTGATGGTGCCTTGAAATGAAGGGGGCTTCCTGGATGCTGGCTGGGGCAGGTACTTGGAGGCGCTCTGCAATCTCCATGTCATGTTCCCCTTTGGAGAGACTGGAAAGCTAACCGTGTGCTCCGTGCTCTCTTGCATGTAGGATTGGGGGTAGAGTTGGTTTCTGCCATCCAATGCACTTGTGTGAGATTTGGAAGGCAGTGAGACAGAAACATCCTTCCTGAGGCTTCTAATGGCTTCCCCTGGTCAGGAAGGTTGGGATTTTCATGCAGTAGGTTCCAGTGTTTATTCTCCAGCTTTCTGCATGGCAAGAAACAGTCATGGCATTGGCGACTTTCTGACATCACTCTGTAATCCCCGGACCATAGTTTTGGGGTCCAATCTCCAGTTCAGGGGAGCACCCTGTGGATGAGCTGTCTATTGCTCCAGACATCACCCCAAGGGACCCAACCTAGAAGCTGTACTAGCAGTCTTTCTGGTAATTTTTTAAGTACTTGATTCCTAAATACCTAGAAACCTTTTTGTTCCCTGCACTAAATCCTGGCAGGTATATTTATATTTTGAATCATCTTTCTTCTTGTTGCTCAAGAGGGTTTTTCACAAATTACATATGATAGTAAGATTTAGAACAGGCGAGTGGAATGCTTTTCTTTTCTTTATTTCTTTCTTTTTCTTTCTTTTCTTTTTTTTTTTTTCATGAGGCAGGGTCCCACTATATTGTCCAGGCTGGTCTTGAACTCCCAGGCTCAAGCAATCGTCCCACCTCAGCTTCCCGAGTAGCTAGGACTAAGGGCACATGCCACCATGCCCAACAGTTTTTCTTTTTTAAAATGGAAGAAAGGTGACTATGAAAGGGCAGTGGGAGGTGGGAACAGCATGACAGCTCAGCAGAAGCATGTTCCATGGCAGATCAGTTTCAGGAAAGTGTGTGTATGGATGTCATGGATATGGAAATTAATTCCCTTAAATGTGCCCATGCCCATGATCCCTTTGGAAAGTCTTTGTGTACTTCTAGATACAGCTTGGACATGTGATGCTCTTTTTAAAACTCTGTAGAAACTCTTAAAGAAAAACTAAGACACCCAGCTGTTAGCCATTAACCCTTCAGTGTGTGTTGGTGGATTGATGCAATTTCTGAGGGATACAAGGCTGTGATTTTGATTTGGGGGGTCAGAGGAGGATAGGAAGTGAGGGTGGAATTTGACTATGAGAAAGAGCCTAGGAAAATCGGAGGGCGCTAGTGGGAGGTGGGGAGGCTTCATTGCAGCTTTTACCAGAACTGTATTTGACTGACTAACCAGTGAACTACGATGTTTGATGTCCATCAGTGCCTAGGACATGGTAGTGCTCAACCAGTATTTGTTCAGTGAATGAATGAACGAACAGTTCCAAAGATTGGGGGAGGCGCTGATTGATGAGAGGCCAACACTACTCATTCCAAAACAACCTTCAGAAGACATTTAATGAGACACAGCCCAGTGTAGTGGAAATGCAGGCTTTGGAGCCATGAGATCTGGCCCCAGGCTGGCTTACAAGCTCTGCAAGACTGAGGCATTGCTTAACATCACAGAACTTCTTTTCTTTCAACAGAAAAAAAGGGGGGAAATTGCAAAGGTATCTGAATCACAGAATTGTTGCGAAGAGCAAGTGAAACAATGTAGGTGAAAGAAATACTTAAGGTACATTGGAAGGCACAATATGTATACACAGTCATATAATCTTGTTAAAAACTGTGTATCTTAGTGTGTGCATTTTCTTTTTAAAATATATGTTATTCAAAGTTAGCAGAAGATGTTGATGTACGACTGTTCAAATAGAGTTTTATTTTTATAGAAAGAGCAAAATTGAGCGAACAAGCAATTTGTTGCCTCCGCTGAAGTAGAACAAGTGCAAGTGGGTTGAAGCTAGAGCAAGGAGGATTGGACTTAGACAGGAAGGAGAAATTCTTGGCATGGATGTTATAAAGCACAGGGCAGGTGGCTGAGAGGCCTGTGGGCTTCCTCCCCCAGGGGCCAGGGGTCCTGCAATGGTGCAGGTGATTGGACTCCTTGGAGGACCCGAAAGTGGTCTTTTCACCCGCAGGGATCTTGCACAGTTTGGTTATTTATCTGCCAGGGGCTGGAGCTCATCCCTCGGTTCTGGCTTCTCTCTTTCATCATGTGTGCCATCCTAACATTGCACCCACTTGCTCCCCAACAATGAGCATAGTTAAACTATCTAATGGTTGACACAGGGTGGACACCTGAGCTCTCGGTGCTCAGGAGACATTTACAAATGCTTGATGGCTTTCAAAGTTTATAAGTCATTTTTGGCATCTCTTCCCCTGTTTGAGCCAGGGAGCAGCCTGTAATCTGTCTGGCCAGCTTTCAGACAGTAGCAGCAAGGTGGCAGCCCCTAAATTGTGCACATCTCCCAGCCCACCAAGTGAGAGAGAGACAGACAGACACACAGGTAGGCAGGCGGGCGGGCGGGCACACGGGTACCTGTCATTTTCACTTATTTGCATCCTTAAAAAGCAACTGAGAGCAAAGTTAAAATTAGACTGCACCAAAGGCAGTTGGAGTTGAGGAAATGAGTTGAATGCTTCCTCGGTAATTGTCGGTGAGGATGTGAAGTGTGTGCTGTACCTGAGAAAAGCTGATAATAAACAATTCGGGGAGCCAGAAACAAACACCCAGCTCTGTGTTTCCTTGTGCATCTTTGGGGCTCCTCTGCAGGCCTGTGGATGTCTTTTTTTCCTGCTCCTTTTCATTTTTGCCTGAGGACAGAAGCAAAGGTGACCACTGCTATCCACTTACCCATGGCAGCAGGGAGCAGATTCCATTGTATTAACTGATTGACTGAGCTCTTTGAGGCTCTGAGCTGAGCTGAAGGAGCCAGATGTGGGTCCTGCCCCTTTGGGTATGTAATAGGGGTGGTAGGATATGCATATAAATAACTATAATTCAAGATAGAAAATGATCCAAGAGGCAAAACCAAAATGCAATGGAAGTGCAGAGGAGAAAACCATCAGAGAAACCTCCTACTGGAAGTGTCCTCTGAACTGGGCCTGGAAAGGCGGGTGTAGTTTGGACATTGTAGTTTTGCATATACCGCAGGGTGAGCCAATGAGAGGCTCAGTTTAGATGGATCCTAGGTTGCACAAAGTGGAAACGAGGCTAGAACTAAAGAGAAAATTGAGGCATGGTCAGGGTAGGGGGTGCTTAAATGCTAACCTAAGTCATGATAAGAAATTTACTGATAGACAAGGGGGAGCTATTGAAGGCTTCCGAGTATGAGTGACAAATTTAGAATTGGTCTTTGGGAAGGAGTATATGGCACCAGGGTCTGGGATGGCTTGGAGCAGAAGAGATAAGAGCTGGGGAGAAGAGAAGTTATAATAGCCTTGAAATGGGCTGTGTGGTGGGCCTGGGGACAGGGACCCCAGTCCCACCTAAGGACGGAGCAAACAGTCAGTCTTGGCAGCTCCCAGGATGCTAGGTCACCTACAGCACCCAGGGGATCCTAACTGCCCACAGAACGTCCGCCTCTTGGCTGGTTCTCCAGCACCCCACGGGCACCCCAGCCTCCCTCCACTTCTCTCTAAGTTCTGCTGCAGCCACTCGGTTATCTCAACATACACCACGTAGATCCTGAGTGCACTTTCTCACCCCGACCTTCCGTCCTGCCCCCTTGTTCTGGAATTCTCCAGGGAAAGGCGTCCAGATGCCAAGCACGGGTGTGGCAGGGGAGGGGTGGATTAGAAAGCCCAGTGGCCCCGTGGGACAGAACCTGAGGAGCAGAGCCCGTGTGTGCTTTGCCTTGTCCCTGCCCTCCGCCCGCCCAGATAGGTGCTCAGGACGTGGTGCTGCCAGCCACTGTCGCTCACGCTCAGGCTCACCGCTGTTGGGCTTCAGCAGATGATAAAGTGACAGGAAGATTGTACCACGTTTTCCAAAAAGGCCCCCTGGGGAGGCTGTTGAGCGAGGGTGATTGATTGGGTTAGATTGTGATGTGCTGTTTAGGGAGAAGACACGGGAGCTGGGAGAGTGGAGGAAAAGAGCAAGCGAAGGGAGACACAGCAGTAGAGAGAGGGGCCCCTTCCCCGTGTGGACATGGACCCTGGTGCTCTAGAGGAGGGTTCGCTGGCCTGTGACGGGACGAGAGGGCAGGGGCCTCGGTCTCCCAGCAGCCCCCAAGAGACCTGGGAGACAGGGAGCACCTGAGTGGCAGGAGCTCTGGGGGGCTCTGATGGAAGGAACTCTCCCTGTGGCACCTGCTGTCCTGGGGGGACTCATGCCCGTCATCGAGGGGGTGGTGCTCCGGCTTCAAAGGAGGAGGAGTCGATGTGGAAGCGCTGGGCCTGGGAAGCAAGTCCTGGGCACGAGGCAGCAACTGCAGGGTAGACAGTGGGAGCTTCTGGGAGCCTGGCTGAATGGTGGCAGGTGCAGTGGGGCCCCTTCCTGCCACCGTCAGGGAGAACTTTGGGAACCGTTCCGGTCAGGGCTGGGGGGAGGGAGAGAGGGAGACAATAAATGAAAGGGAGACCTGGGAAGGCAGGGGCAGGAGGGCACCGATGCTCATTCTGAGCAGTCCCAGGTGAGGGGTTTTATTAAGGCCGCTCCTCCTCCCAGCCCACTTTGGGAAATACTGTCTGGAGAGAAGATGGCTGATGTAGAAATCTTGTTCAGAGGAGAGCTGGGGACAGCGAGTGCCCTGTCCCTTCCCCACTGTGGGTCTGAACCAGAGACTATAACGTAAGCTGCCAGGTGAGAGACTTAGGTTCATGAGAAAGAGAAGAAACTCATCCCGCAGAGGTAATGTAAGATTTGGAGAGATTCGGAGAGAGGTTTGAGGGCGCCCCTAGGGACACAGGCATGGAGCCCTTGCAGAAGCCCCAGATGTGTCTGGCTGTGAGGACTGAGTTGGAGGGAAAGCAGAGGACACTATCGAATGGTCTCCTCTTCTTTTGTCTCTGCTGGATTCTTAAATCTTGTTCTCAACAAGCTCAGTCCCCGGGGTCTCTCTGGTGAGACAGAGATCGCAATGTCACTTCATAAGGGAGAAGGGCTTTTTCGTTAGCTTTTTTTTTTCCAGACAGGGTCTTCCTCTGTTGCCCAAGCTAGAGTGCAGTGATGTCATCAGAGCTCACTGTAGCCTCAAACTCCTGGGCTCCAGTGATCCTCCTTCCTGCCTCAGCCTCCCCAATAGCTGAGCTCCTCACCACACCCGGCTACGTATTTTTCTTTTTTTTCTGTAGAGACAGGGTCTTGCTATTGTCCAGGCTGGTCTTGAACACTCCTGGGCTCAAGTGATCCTTCCACCTCAGTGTTCCAAAGTGCTAGGCTTATAGGTGTGAGCTACCATGCCTGGCCAGGGGGAAAATTTTGATTGTGCAGACCTGCTCCAGGATAGCGGTGGTGGCAACAGAGGACAGCCAAAGAGCTGGAAGGGGCTTTGTTTAAACTCATAGCTGGGGGAGGGCACGAACCACTCTCCAGAGGAAAGATCCGGGGTGGGTGGTAAGAGGGTGTGCTGCAGGAGAGAAATGGAGGAAGTGAAGCAGGCAAGCCAGAACAGCCTGGAGATCTGGGGGAAAGAGTTGGAACAGGGATTAGAAAAGCTATGGAACACTTCTGCCGCTACCCACATACGCCATTATGCAAAACAAAAGAAGCTATTCCTTCTTTAAGACACTTTAGTAGCATCTGCCAGAAAATTCCTATAATAAATGTGTATATCTATTATGGTTACAAATGCGAACGATGCCCCCTAGAGTTGTGCAGTGCGCAGCCTGCATGGCTGTATACTGCAGCTCTGCTGTTGGATATGATAGAATCTTGTGGAGACAGATTAGTAAACAGAGCTTTCTGAATGCTTTTCTCCATGATGTGATATATGTTCCCCTTTGCCATCTCTTCAAGAACCTTTAGGGGAAAAAAAATTACACTGCTTTTTCAAAGCTTTTGGAGTTAGATTTGTTTTTCTTTTTAATGTGTCACCGTATGAAGCCAGGCCTTAGGGCTGAAGCAGTATGGCTGCGATATATTTGGATGACACCCGTTTGCCCACAC
This sequence comes from Indri indri, assembly GCA_004363605.1. NCBI lineage: Eukaryota > Metazoa > Chordata > Mammalia > Primates > Indriidae > Indri > Indri indri. Next base: position 7,876 of record RJWJ010046752.1, read on the forward strand.
AGAAAACAGGCTGCATAGGGTGTGCGCTTGAAGACAACTTGGCCTCAATACACAGTAATCAGTCTCGAAAGCCCGGGGTTCCTCTTCTGTGAGGAGGCCACCAGGCAAGGGGGCGCTTTGGGGTCTGTCCTACAGGATGTCTTGTCCACAGCATCAATGTCAGGAGCTAAATCACGGGGAACAGAAGTCATGATGAGCTGAGATTCTGAGGCCAACTGGGGAGCTGCTCCAAACTCAGGCTGTTGATGTAGGGGTAGAGAATCTGAATTACAGAGCCCAAATTAATGTGGGAGGGTCTTGAAACCAGAAAAGCTGCAAACCAGGAGTAGCCAAGCAGGTGGGCAGGGGGGTGGCTTGCATTATGGAGCCGTCGGCTGATGCCTGCTGTAATCTTCTGAACAATCCCAGCATGGACGCGTGTGGGCTGCGTTCGCGGAAAGAGGCTGGGCAGGGACAAAGATGCAGCGAGAGCAGCAGGGCTGTGCGTGGCCCCCTCGCTCCTGCTGAGACCTGCTTTCTGCCGCAGAACTCCCAGGGGCTTTCTGGGGGGCAGACTGGCTAGAAACACCCCGGGAGCAGATGTCACAGGGAAAGGCAGCCGTTCTCAAAGTCAGTTGGGAGGATTGGCCTGCTGCCTACCTGCAAGCCGCCTGGCCCAAGTCACAGTCTCCCAGGCTCTGTGACCCTTCACCCTTGGCCCCAGTGCCCCTGCATGAGGCCAAGGAGAGGAGGGAGCCGAAGAGTGGGTCAGAGCTATGACTCTTACCAGCTGGCTAAGCAGGATTGCCATCACATAATAAATCCAGGGCCAAGCATGTTTATGAGGCTCTTGGAAACTGCAGGAACAATATCATTTAGAAAACATTTATGCTCACAAGGCAAAGGCAATCCTACCCCCTCCTTTATTTATGAGGCATGTTGGGTAATTAAGTGAGAGCTGGGAAGGGAGGCGGTTGGGAGAAGATCACCCCTAAATAATCCTGCCTGGTGAAGCCACCATCTGGGCTGTTGTGCAGCAAGGATGGCCCCCATATGGTTGGATAGTTTATGAGCAGTGCAGGGATCCAGGGGCTAAGGGAGAAATGCCCAGGAAATATAAATAGACTCACACAGATGCGGTCTGAGCTGCTGGAGGGTGGGGACCATGTCTCATTCGTTGTTATATCCCTGGAACCCAGCACAGTGCCTGGCATATGGAAGTTGCTTAATGCACATTGTCTAATGAATGCATTTATCCATTCGTTCAAGAACAATTTGATGGGTGTCTACATGTGGCAGATTCTGCCCTGATACACGCTGCTTTGTAACCGTGTACAAGACAGACAAAGCTGTTGCCTTCATGAAGTTTATAGTCTGGCAGGGGAATCAAGCATCCAAGAGATAAGGACTCAAATGATTATTCCACTGTGGCGGATTTGCCGTTCCCCACCCAGTGCAGTTAAGGAGTTAAGGCAAAGGTGAGGGAAGGAATGAATTAGAGGTAATTGGGCATAGTGCCTTGCAAGGCCAAGTTACTACAAGGATACTTGATAACTAAGTCAAGGTCAGAACAAAGGCAGACACTCTTTCAGCATAAAAAGTTTCAAAAATCATGTTGGCAGGAGGGCTATCACTCGTGTGTACACCCGGAGAAGGCCTTTAGCTGGTTAACTTGGTCTCTGATTTGTTCACACGTTGGTTTGTTTTATGATATTTCACCGTGAGCAAGAAAAGGGTAACCAGAAACGGAAGGTGGGGATGGAAACAAGCCCCCTCCCAGAGTCATATATCCACTTGACATTCTCTCTTCAAGTCTCTCGCTTAGTACCCAAAATTTCCTCCTTATTCCCACGCTGTCACTGGCAGCAGAAACCACTGACCCAGACCTTGCCTGAGACCTGAAGGTATCTGAACATGAGAAAGGGCATTGCTGTTGAGGAGCTGCTCTTGGTTTTCAGAGTGTGAGCCCCAGACCTGGGATGGTGCCTCAGTCCTGACACGTTGAGCTAATATGGAAGTGCATAAGGATATTTCAAAATATATTTTCCCATATCGAAAGAAAATTTGAATCTGTGAGCACCCATTAAACCTGTGAAGTATGCACCCACCGTCAACACAGTTTGCCTGTTGGAGAGAAGTGTATTTGGGAGGGTGGGTAGGCGTCATTACACATGGGGGCGTGTATTGGTTACCACCAGGGCGAACCAGTGAGTAGGACTCAGAGCCTTGGTCCTATCTGAGTGACTCCAAGGTGCCATTCATCAAGGCCTCCCCCACCCCCCGTACACATCCGGAGATGAGGTCAACAACTCCTCTCCCCTTAGACCTGGCTGGACTCCCCAACATGCTTGATCCATGGAATGAAGCCTGTGTGGCTTCAGGGATTCAGAGGCTAAGTCATGCAAGTTACAGCTTCCCCTTGCACCTCTTGGAATGCTCACTTTCGAACATTCCCTCACAGGGGCCAGCCTAGAGGGCCATGCTGTGAGAAGCCGAAGCCACTTGGGGAGGCCCTGGAGGAGGAGCCGTGCTGTGCAGAGACAGGGAGAGGCCAAGGACCCAGGAGTGAGGCTCCATCTTGTAAGCGGGTCTGCCCATCTGACACCATGCGATTCGGAGACGAGTGGCCCAGCCAACTCCTTCCCAAATTCTCAAATCATACAACCGTGAACTAAATAAAATGGTTGTTTTAAGTTACTACGTTTTAGGGTAATGTCTTCTGTAGCAACAGATAACCAGAAAGAGACCCACAAAGCTAGAAGTCCACCCTGTTAGACTCCTGACCCATCTGAGCATTAGCAGGCTCTGAGCAGACTCACTTTGGCCTGAGGCTCCTCTGTTGAGAAGATGCTATTTTAGCAGACCCGTTCCCAATTCCGGAAGAAGAGAGGCCAGTGCCCCCAGCTCACCACTCCCTGGCACTCTGAGCTGGTGCAGGGCCTCCACTCCTTAAGCTCAGTGACCAGCGTGCTCAGGGCTCCTGTGTGTGGCCTGGCCTGGCAGTTGTGTGCCTCCAGCCTTTGCTGCTAGAGTGGCCCTGGGGTAGGGGTAGGGGTCCTGTGAGGACAGGATGCCGAGCTCAGTGCCAACTGCTCGGACATGGCCGGGAAGGCAGAGAGAAGCAAAGGGATGATGGACTGACCATCTCAGCAGGTAGGGCTGGGGAGAGGATAGAGGGATCAAAAGTCACTCCACAGGTGTAGTTCCAGAAAAAAGTGTTTAATGCCATTAAGTAGTACCAAATCGGACTTTATGAGCAAAGTAGAGTCTATCTTTAAGACTCAAAAACAGACGTTTACCACCAATTCCTGCTTAGTGCTTTACTTATGCTATTAAGCTTCCATTTCATGCACAAATGAATTATGCAAAGAACACCACA
>RJWJ010046753.1:0-11228 GCA_004363605.1 Indri indri
CTACAATTCATAGGCACCTAATCTCAGTGGATGTTCAGACCTCTGTACTGAGAATCACATGGCAAGGAGTGACATCCACTTGCTCCTGGTGCCCCTGAACCCCTCTCCAGTAAAAGGCTGACCCGGTGGTATATTAAAAGTTGATTCTCCAATAGTGAGCAAGGCTTTATAAAGCCCTTGTTGCTTTCATGCTGCATCTCCTGTTTGAACAAATCTTCAGACTAACATTTCTGATTTCTTATCTACCTCTCATTTTCAAGATGATGCTATCCAAATGGTCCTTTCAAAATTTAAGAACTGTATTCTCATGCTATTTCCTCACCAGGCTCGTTTAGTTGGGCCATCTGGTTCTTGTTCTAATTCTCTATGTCCATTGCCACTTGATAGGTGTTATCTTCCCCTGGCTGGGATATTCTTTAAGTATCTCCTCATTTGGACTGTCATCTACTCTGACTCCACACTTTATTCTAAGAATTATTTGTTCTGTACTCATCTTTTCTCCTTTGGATTGCTGCCCTCACAAAGGCTGGAGAGACTTGTTATTGGACTGCTGGGCCTTCTGTGTTTTGGTGTGTTTCTTTCGTCTCTGGGGTGTTACTTTGCTTCTCTGCTCTGAAATCCATTTCCCACTTTCTCCCTGTGTTGCACTGTGTCAGTGAAGTCTGATATCTGAAAATTATATTTCTCTGGCTTCTAAATAGTTTTAACTAGTAAATGGGCAGTGTTAGTGATGCGTTGGAAACGGGAAAGAAGGGACAATCCAGGGTGTTGCTTCCCCTTTGCTCTGGGCTGTAGTTCCAACAAGGGTAGCATCTTTCCCCATGAGTCCCACTTATACGTGATGTCCTGGCTCTTGGTCTCTGTCATCCCCACCTCATTTAACTCTCCAGTGCTAGGAGTGGTACCAGCTCTCTTCTGTTGTTAATCTCTGGGAGGTTTCACTGTCCTCTGACTTCAGCATTTCCAATGCTCTTATGGCTATTTTTTGTGTTAAATGTCTTCCCTCAAACTGCCAGGTATGAATTGTTTTCCTGACCAATCCAAGATCTGTACATCCTTTCATCTTCCAGCTGAATTTGAACCGAATATGGATATGATAATGCTGATCTCAAAATAAAAGTGTTTTACCTGTGATCTGGTCTTGATCTTATCTTTTTTTTCCCCTCACTCTTTTTGATTTTCCTTAAAGATTTTTTTTCTTCCTACTTCTCTCTTCCTGATTACTTTCTCAGACTTCTCTTACTGCCTCTTGGACTTCCCTTACTGCTTTCCTTACTTTGGTTTGTTTGTTGCCATACTTTATACCTTTCTGTAGTAGAAGTATTACTTGTTTATATCATACTTAGTTGCCAAGATTTTTCAGGCTTTTTAATAAAAAGTTAAAATTGTATGTTCATTTTTCTATAATAGAAGTCAGTTTTATCTTGAGTTCAAATCATTTAGTGTGAAAAATATGACTTTTCATTTGTTTTCATAGCCTTTTCTGCAAAATTGTTAGCTATAGCTGTCAGCAAACACTTGAAAATCCAGGAATAGCTTTTGGACTTCTGCTAAAAGGGTGGACTTTGTTAGCCTTCTTGGCTTTTGTAAGGAAAATAGGCATTTCCAGGCAATAAGTCTGGATTTGTCATACCGGCACCAAGTCATACACATACACAAGGAACACACACACACAACAGCACAACAAAACAAAATTTTTCTCTGTCTACTTTTTGTTTTGCATCATTAATAATTCTCTCTGGAGCTACATTTGCAACCATTTCAGGCATATCTACATACACAAATTGTAAGAACATCTATTACATCCTATATCTTAATGAAATTTTGTTTATTTTTCCTAATAAATAACATTTTGAATATCCTTTGTCTTAATCACATTTGAATGTCTGACAGCCTTTGCATAAATACTTCACATATAAGTGCTAATAATTATTAGTTGAATTGAAATAAATATTAAAACACTAAAATGTAAAAATATTTAAAAATCAGAAGTAATTTCTTGACTCTTTAAAATATTGTTAGCTAAATTCTTTTCATATTTATTTACTAGCATTCACTACTATTAAAAGCATGCTATTTCTTAGCATTATCTACTGAATAGATAATGCTCTTAGTAGATAATGCTTTAAATTTAACATATACTTCCATAACACTCCGCTTGAAAAAAAATTTGTAGCCCAGATTCCATAAGATTATGATGAAAAACTTCCAGTACAAAGCCTGACACATGGTAGGAGATCAACAAATGGATGCTAGTTGAAGAATGAATTACCAATTACTGAGGCTAAGTCTCTTTCATTTTTATAGCCCCTATTTTATTCATATCTTTATCCCTTCAAATTCTTGGGACCAAGTATTTTCTCAGTATGCTTTTAAAAAGTGAATTAACGGATAATTTTTAGAACTTGATTTTCACTAGCTTTGATTCTTTTGGAGTCTAAATATAAATTTTATTTGTGGAGGAATAGAAAATGCTATACTGTGCCCTAGGAAGTATTTTGGGAATCCTACCTTTAAATAGGGCATTTTACAATAGGATTATTTATTATGGTGTTAATAGATGGCTCATGATGAAATTCTTGTCCTTAGAGCACAGGTAAAATCCCAGTACATTCAACAGTTATCTTACCTTTTACACACAGTTTATTGTGAGTGTTTAAAAGCAGGAGAGTCATCTTGTTTGTCTGTGTTTCAGACTTCAAACCTCACCACATTGCACCAATGGTACACTGTCCTCAGAACATATCACAGTGCCAGAAATATAGTTGTTTATTAAATAAGGGTTTACTAAATGAATGAATAATTTAATAAGAGAATAGATGCATACAATTACCCTGAAAAGCAGAGGAATGAAGAAGCCAGCAATACTTCCAGGAAGCCACTGAGAAACACCCTTTGGCACCCTCTATCAAAACCTCATAACATTAGTCTTTCTTGACGTTTAAGAAATAAAATTTAGGGCCAAGCAAACCTAGCTCAAGCCAACTACGTACTTCATTCCCTAGGCCACTGATTGCCTCACTAAAATCTTTCTTTGCTGAATATATGAAAGCAATTATTATTTAAGATGCAAGAAAGAAAAACTTTTTAGAAAATTGTTTTGATCATTAATAAAACATTACAATGTCAAGGCGTGGATTATCACCATTAAAACCTATGTTTTTACATAATTTGAATTCCATCACATATAGTCATAAATAGATTTAACAAATGACATCTCTAATTGTGTCACTCCTGCCTCCCCATCATGAACTATCTCTGCACCTAAACCAATTTAATGTTCTTAATAGTTGCTTGCTTACAATGGGGCAAGGCTACCAGGTCCCATAAAAATATTTGACTTCCAAGTGCCCATACACCCTAAGGGAATCTCTGCAGGTCTTGCCTCCTACTCACCTTTGTAAATTTCTTTGCTATTTTATTTTCTGATTACTGTCCAATTTCCTGTCCCCTAATTCAGTTCCTTCAGACCAGAATAAGTTGATGCTTTGTTCAGACCATAAGTCCTTGGCTGTGCTCCAACCTTGGATACTGTCTTTCGGATTTTCCTGGTTGTGTGATTCCCAGCTCTAGAGTTAGTTTAGTTCTACCTTTACTCTTGTGTCCATCCCTGGCCCTTAGAACCTCAAACCTCATCCGAGAAAGCCCAGGGTTCCTTTTCTTCCCCAGGAGGAATGTTCAAACAGGCAGAAAAATCATCTCATTCTTCCGTAAACAATGACATATGTCCTTATCCTCACACTCTTTTCCCACTTGAAATCATTCTTTTCCATACTTCACTGGTCCAGTTCTCACTAATTGCTCAAAACTTATCTCAACCTTCAACTCAATTAGGAAGCTGCCTCTACGTTAATTTATTTTTAGCTGAGCATTTCAAGCTCACTTTGTCTATGCTTCCCTTTTGTCCCTTATCTCTTCTTGTCTTATACTTTACTATCTTTTAAGCATGAATATACTAAATTCACAAGAAATCTGTGAATGATTCTTTTATTTTTGAGGGCTCTTAGGGGCTATAGTACACAATTCTTTGTGTCTCTTACTATACTTATAAAATACTTTGCACATAAGTAAACTGTAGGATGATATACAATGTCAATTTAAATGTTTAGGTATTTTTGAACAAATTATTCTCAATGTTAGGTTATAAATCATACCATGACTTACTATGTTATATAATCTTTTAATAGCTCTCTAGGAAAGATGACAAATTAACATCGGCTCCACCCTTCCTGTATAATTATAAAACTGTATAATATTTTAAATGGTGTTTATATATAATTAATTATTATTTGATCTGTGCCATAGGTCCTTGCCCAGGTCTTTGGAAAGTGGACTTTGAGAGGTGGATATTTGGATGCAGGGACTATATAGGGGAATATTCAGAGAAACACATCTGAATTCATGTGATTTAAGTGGGATTGGACAGATAGAGAAGCTGAACCGCAATGCAAGTTCAAAGGAAGCCTCAGAAATCCATGGGGAGCTCTGAAACTGAGATGACTATTCAGAGTTATTTTAACTTGAAGCGTGAGGGCCTTGCACTGCAGCATTTACCATCCTCTCTGTGAAGAAAACTCTGAGAGTGGGGTAGCTCTCTTCAGCTAAAGGCATTACCTGAAGAAGGACTCAGCCTTTATTTAATAGTGGCTTATGTTTCTGACAGAGAAGGAAAAATTACCATGGTCCAGAAAAAGGAATCTAGGCTACATACAGACCATCGACATAGCCAATCACTGTTAAATCTAGAATAATTTTCATCAATTTTTTACTATGCTGAGTAAACTTAAAATCATAGAACGACATAGCACAAAGGAATCTTAGAGATTACTTAATGCATGTTCTCATTTGATTAATGCATTCATGTTAAGTATCTTCTTAAGGCTATAAAATATTATATGCAGGGTTGGAATAAAAACTATGTAGACTTCTTCTTGACCTCTCTACTCTTACAAACTATTCTCTATTTTCCACTTCATTAACACAGAACAGTTTTTGAAATGTAGGTTTTAGTCAGAGACTTGAGTTTAAAATGAGCCAGTGCTATTTACTAGATGGAGTATATAGTTGATATTTAATAAATGCTTTCTGAATGAATAAGTAATGTAATAAAAAAATAGATATATACAATTGCCCTGAAAAGCAGTGGGGATGAAACATCCAGCAGTATTGGCTATATGAGCCTCAATTTCCTTCTAAGTGGAGAGATATCAATCTTTTTTTATGATTCAATGAATTAATACATGCTAAGTGATTTGCATAGTGCCTATCATGTGGTCAATGCTCATTAAATTGAAGTTGCCAATTCCGAAGTTCTCTATATGAGTTTTAATGCTTTGGGGCAGGTATGAATGAACCATGAATGAACCGGGAAAGTGATCTTTATGGCGTCAGCTTTATAGCAGGAGAGTCAATTGTTAGTTTAAATTGGCAACTCTGCAAGATCAGGCATCCATGGCCCCATAATGACCACATTCATGACGAAATAATCTGGCCTTACTCTTCCTAGCCAACTTTAAGTTTATAACTCCCTAACACATCTTCTATTGCATTGGTCATAATCTTTTCACTGCCCTGTGCTTGTCACATCAGTTCCTCCTTCCTGCCTTGATGTATGATGTTCCAGACTATTCTACTCCAGGAAATGAACTATCACCTCTTCTCCATAAAACCACATCATAAATGCTCTCTATCCCAATTTTGTGTGTTACTTTATTCCCTGGACTTTTTTTACTACCTGTGAAGTCTTTTTGCATTACTAATATGTATCATCTTATTTTTTAAATCAGATTTTTGGGGGTAATTTATATATAGTAAAATTCTACTTTTATTGTGCCATTTGATAAACTTTGACAAATGCATACTTTCCTTTAATCAACACTACCATCGAGATGGAGAACATTTCCATCACCACAAAAAGTTCCCTTAGGACTCTTCATAGCCTACCTTATCCTCTCCCACCTTCAATACCTAGCAGCCTCTAACATTTTCTGTTTCCACAGTTTTGCCTTATTCAGATGTCACTTAAATGGAATCATATATTAATAATACAATATCTGTTTTCTGACACAATGCCTTTCAGCTGTCCATCTTGTTGTGTGTATCAGTAATTCACTTTTTTAAATGGCTAAGTAGTATTCCACTAAATGGAAATACCACGATTTGTTTATACATTTACCAAGTTGATGGATGCTTGGTTTGGTTCTAATTTTTGGCTATTATGAATAAAGTTTACATATTCACATTGAAATCTCTGTATGGAAAAATGTTCCCATCTTTCTTTGGTAATAATTATAAGGGGGAGTGTGGTGTTATAAATTAGGATTATGTTTAACATTATATGGAAATGCCAATAATTTTTCCAAAATGCTTGTACCGTTTTACATTACCACAAAGAATGTATGAAAGTTTCAGTTGTATCACATCTTCACTAATCTTGGTATTGTCAATAAATTTTTTTTAACTTTAGATATCTAATTGGTATATAGTGACATGTCATTGTGGTTTTAATAATTTGCATTTCCTAATGTGCAATAACGTTGAGCATCTTTTTGCACCCCCTATCTTCCTTGGTGAGGTGTCTATTCAAATTTTTGCTCATTTGTAAAAATTGTGTCATTTAATCTTCATATTACTAATACCCAAGAATATTTATACATTCCAAATATTCCATTGTTACATAGGTGTCTTGCTAATATGTTCTCCTAGTCTATAGCTTGTCTTTTCATTCTATTAACAGTGTATTTTGGAGAGCAGAAGATTTTAATTTTGATGAAATATAATTTATCTCTTTTGTTTTTCATTTTTAAGTTATGTTCTCTGTGTCCTGTTTAAGAAATATTTGCCTAATAAAAAGTCACAGAAGTTTTCTCCTACATTTCTTATACAAGGTGTGAGGTAAGAGCTGATGTTCGTTTTTTTTTTGCATATGATCTTCAATTGTTTTAGCACTATTTGTTGCAAAGACCATTCTTCCCTCTTTTAATTACCTTGGCACCTTTTTTTTTTTTGCAAATTCATAGAATGTATATGTACAGGTGTTTACCTTTCATTTTTGATTAGTGGAAAGATCATAATATTGGAATTACATAAGGTTGTAAATCTTGTCTCTATCATTTTCCAGTTGTGTTTTCTAAGACTGTTTATCATGAATCAATGTTCTGATCCAGAAAAAGCAAATACAATATGTAAGTTTTGAGGATTATTTAAGAAATCAGTGAAATAAATAAGATATATTAAAGTGTTCATATCTATCAGATACTCCAAATTAGTGTTTTTGTTCGTTCTTAACAATTTGCTAACCTTCCCTTCCTAGATAGATTGGTAGCTTCTTAAAGTCAGGGGCTATTTTTTTCTACCTCCTCAACATGAGCCACAATCTCCAGCTTAGAAGTTGTGTTCTTTTGTGGATAAGACAAAGGGGCGTTTTGAATCCTCAAAGAAGGGAATAAAGATCATGATCACTGTCTGTGCACTTCTTAAACTGATCCAGGCTAAGAAGAAGTCAAAAATGTTGGGATGTGACTACACTCTTGATCAAGTACAGGGTGCTTTGTGTTACTCTCATCTCTTCTTTGTTCAGCAGGATAAGAAATCAAACATGAATCTTCTTGATTTAGACCAAATATTTGATGGCATCTTGATCCTTATAAGCCACTCTATTATTTTAAAGAGTCACTTATCTCCATTCCCATTGCCTGAAATTAAATATTTACTTAAAATGCACAAAGTTCCCATCTACAAATCAAGAAAAGTTGCTGATTACTAAGAAAGGGTTTTATGTTAGCAGAGGAAAGAGTACATTGCTCTCAAAGAATTTGTCATTTAAACTAGATGCAGCTATGTTTCAAGGATAGATTGTTGAACTGAAAGTCAAATTAGTTCAGCTTAAATTCACTTCTGGCTTTACATAGAAAGCAAGTTGTTGAACAGCCTTAACCGTCAACTTTATTATCCATAAATTGTAGCTAATTTCACCTCAAAAGGCCTTTGCAAGTCTGAATGAGATAACAAATGTGAAAGCATTTTGTAATCACTAACATCCTATACAAATATAAGTCATTGTTAGTCTAAGACTCAAAGCCAACTTTAGGAAAGGGTATGTTCTTTGTTAGTCAATGAAAATGACCCCTGGAGACCTTCTTCCCCAAATCAACCCACATTCTATTAAGCTGTAATACTATTTGTCATTTCACTATGTGTAATGTATTGCTTTATGTTAAGTAAGCCTTCTCAGGTTTTCATTTAAAATGGAAATGCCTCTGAGAAGAGAAGGGTAACAAAGTCACAGCTTGGAGTGAACAGGTCTCAAGGACCTTATGCTAAATAACTGGTACCTAGGCAACCTTTACCTGTATCACTCCTTCCACTCTTTCTGACTAAGGGCTGTACAAGGTAAAAAACACTGAGCCCTACAAGACTTGAAAAAAGTAGAAGAGCGATAAAACCCTGGACACTGGAGAAGAATATGTTGGAGAGAGGGCAAAAAGAACAAGAGACTACTTTTCCAATTGGTCCAGAGTGAGCCCTGTAAATAGCAGACATTAAGGATGTGTTGTATCACATTTCCCAGGGGAAGAGCCAAGATGGAGGACGAGAAAAGCTGCCAGTCAGAGTGTCTCTGCAAAAAAGACAAATTTTAGAAGAAAGAGAAAAAAATAAACTAGCAGAGAAACATAGATTGGGTGAGGGTCAGAAGGAAGGATGCCTACAACTACAGGAGATTCCACGGGAAGATGTTGCAGAGGAGAACTGGAAGGAGAAAGGTCCCCAGAGGCTTGGAGACCAGCGACAACGGTAGGTGGAGCAGTTAACTTTCCCCTCCCTTGCATCTCGGACTGTTGGTGGGCTCCTGAGCGGTTGGAGAGACCTGCCACCAGCCGAGAGACGGCTGCCGCCAGTGAGCAGTGGCCTCTCGCGGACACAGCACCGGGTTCCCAGCCCCTTCGGGGCACCTCCCCGTGCACAGACCCGAGCCTATCAGCAGACGCCATAATACTCCATTCTCTCCTTCCCCCTCCCTACCCATGGGTGCCCAGAGAGAAAATTTAACCGTCACACGGGGGCAACTCCAAGGAATGGGACCTTTCCTTTTGGGGCTGTACAGCAGACTGAGGGGTACTCAGACTGCGAGCTCCTTACCTGCCAGCCCTCCCAGGCGCTGCTTGCCTGGGAACTCCAGGAGAGCGGGGCAAATCCCGAGGTGGAGAGAAATCGATCCAGCTTGGGCACACTGTAGGTGATTCAAGACCACCACCCCTCCCCCTGGCAGGGTCAGGAATTGATCTCCAGGGCCCAGGGGACAGGCCTGCAGACCAGACCCCGTACACCCAGGTCACGATCTCACTACGCTGGGGCACAGAGGAGAGATCGGTGAAACAGCCTACTGAGGAGTGTGTGCCTTCAGGGGCAGATCAGTGTGCCTGAGCGGCAGCCCTCCTCCCAAAAGAAGGCTGTGCACACAGCTCAGGCTGCGATCCTGGTTAGGGAACCTCCCGGCCCACATCACAGCCAGGGGAGATCCATCAGCCTGAGGTCCCACTTGCTGGCAGAGGCCTGGGAGAGGCCAAGGAGAGGCAGAGGGTGGAGGGGAGTGAGGCCTACTCTGGAGTGTGGGTCTTGGACAGCCCCCCCCCCAAGCTCAGGATTTCAGTTGAGTCAAGCCATTTCAGCCCCTCCCGGCAGCTTTGCACAGAAACAAAGAGCAGAGATTTGACCCCTGCAAACAGCAGTTGTGGAGCCTGAGGACACGCTTACCCAACCCAGCCCCACCCAGACTCACTCCTGGTCCTGCCCTCACTGAGGTGGAGAACAAGGACACACCTGGAAATCCCAAGACCCCACTCATCACCCGAGGCACAAGAGGGCCTCTATAGAGGAACAAGAGCTAGCTACAGGACCCAAAAACAGCATGCTCCTCCCTGAAAGTGCCACCTACTGACAGGGAGGTCATCCTGCACACCCTTGTACTGCATCTACTGATTCATGATAAAGGGTGTGGTCGAATTTCACCAACAAACACCACCTACTGGCTCACAGAGTAAACAGGGCGTGTCATTATCCAAATGAAAATCTAAAGGCAAGAAGGAACAACTGACCCAGATGGGAAAGAATCAGCAAAAGAACTCTGGAAGTATAAAGACTCAAACGAAAAGCACACCCCCAAAGAGGAAAAATAGCTCCCCAGCAATGGACATTAACCAAACTCAGAATACTAAAATGACAGAAAAAGAATTTCAAACATGGATTGTAAGAAAACTGAATGATATGGAAGAAAAAACGGATAACAAACACAAACCACAAAAAAAATCCAGGACATGGAAGAAAAATTCACTAAGGAAATTGAAATATTAAAGAAAAATCAAACCAATCTCCTGGAGATAAAGAACTTATTCAGGGAACTACAAAACACCATGGAAAGCCTCAATAACAGGGTAGACCAAACAGAAGAAAGAATCTCAGAGATTGAAGACAACTCCTTCCAATTAAAAAAGTCAGTCACAGAGATTGAGCAGAAAATTAAGAGAAAAGAAATAAACCTACAAGAAATGTGGGATTATGTGAAAAAACCGAACCTGAAAGTGATAGGGGTTCCAGAAGGTGAAGAAGAAAACACTCAAGAGCTGGATAAGCTATTTGAAGAATGAATAGAGGAGAATTTCCCAGGCCTTGTTAAAAATCAAGATATACAGGTACAAGAAGCTCAATGGACCCCAGGAAGATTCAATGCAAATAGGAAGACACCACATCACGCAGTCATCAGATTGACCAAAATAGTCACTAAAAAGGCCCTTCTATGAGCTGTAAGGCAAAAGAAACAAGTAACATATGAAGGAAAGCCCATCAGAATAACTCCAGATTTCTCAACTGAAACCCTACAAGCCAGAAGAGACTGGGGCCCCATTCTCACTCTTCTGAAACAGAATGATGCCCAGCCTAGAATCGTGTACCCTGCTAAACTAAGTTTCATACATGAAGGAGAAATAAAGACATTCTCAGATAAGCAAAGACTGAGGGAATTCACCAAGACAAGACCAACTCTCAAAGAAGTACTCAAAACAGAATTACACAAGGATCAGCACGATAAACATTCTCGAATGTGAAACCACACAAAAATTAAAGATCAAAGGCTAGATTCCACAATGGCTCAAGAGAGAAAACAAAGCAACAAAATGCAACCCAACAGAATGAACAGTAATTCACCCCACTTATCGGTTCTCTCAATAAATGTG
>RJWJ010046754.1:0-11242 GCA_004363605.1 Indri indri
TATAAATCTATGGCAACAAATTTGAAAATCATGAAAACTTAATTGTTTCATTGTTTCATTGTGTAATTAGAAGGATATTATAAACTAACCAAGGAATAAAGAACTGTAAATCTTGAATAAACCAATTATCGCTCACAAGATTAAAAGATTGCTTAGTAATCTACCATTGGAAATGGAATGAGAAGTTTACAGCTAACTTCTAACTTTTAATGAACAGAAAATTTAATATTTAATCTATTACTATTTAACCCCACCCAAAATTTGTGGTTATTCCTAATTTATTTATAATGCCAACATATCTTTAAAAACAAATGTGTTATATATAGTGCAGTATTGGGGAAGGGATTGGTTCTAGGACCTCCATAGATACCAAAATCCAAGGGTGCTAAAGTACCTTATACAAAATGGCAAACTATTTACTTATAGCTTATGCACATCCTTTGTATACTATAAATTATCTCTAGATTATTTATAATACCTAATATAATGTAAACTCCATGTAAGTTGTTATACTGTATTGTTTATATTATTATTTATTGTCATATTTTTAATTTTTAAATTTTTTTCCTGAATATTTTTGATTTGTGGTTAGTTCAGCCTGTGAATACAGAACCCATGTGATCATACTCAGTAGTTGCAAACTTGGCTTCACATTGTATTAACCTGGAGAGTTTTACAAATACCGAATCCTGAATCCCACCTGCAGAGGTTTCTCATTTAATTGGTCTAGAATAAAGCTGAAGATCAGGATTTTTCAAAGCTCCCCAGGTGAAGCTAGTGTGCATCCAGAATTGAGAACCACCTTATATTTGACAGTTAATCAATACAACTTGAGTGTAAATAGCTCACTATTAGTACAAGTTTATGACTGTGTCTACATTCCCTCAGCAAAGAAAAGAGAATAGAAATACCCATCTTACTTTTGAAGTGTAGATAACACAGATAAAAGTTATTTTTAGATAATTCACTCTAATTCAAATGTATTTTTAAAGTACATGATACATTAATACTCATAAATAAAATTGCTAGTTGTTTTCTTTGTTTTGCTTTATTTCTCAGAGCTTGGTATTAAAATAATGAGTTAGAAGAATATCCTTTTATTTTTTTGCTTTATAACAACTTAAAGAGCATCAGAATTTTGTGTGCATATTTTGAAATCTCAAGTATAGTGATTATCAGCCTGAGATCAGCAAATGAGCTTCTAAGTAAAAATATTTTGCAGAATAGTCACCTAATATTTTAAAAATTTGGAATAATTTTTTCAGTGCAGGGATCTGTTGATAGCTGGAAACTTGAGTGAACCAATCATAGAAGTTATAATCACTACCTCGTGATTATACATGCTTGTGAAGCATGTAGCACTAATAAATAACTTATTATTGAAATATAACTTTATTTTTAAATTTTGAGTTAATTTTAATAGTTCAATTTTAAATGAGCATTTAAATAAAATACATTTTTCAAAAGTTTGTAGAATCATTAAGACCATAAAATGTGGATATAATATTAGTGTTATACTAATGACGTGATGTTAATTTTATGTGTCACTTGACTAGGACATGGTACCCAAATATTTGATCAAATACCAGTCTAGATGTTGCTGTGAAGGTATTTTTTTGGTGAGATTAATATCTAAACCAGTAGATTTTGAGATTTTGAGCAAAGCATATTACCTTCCACAATGTGAGTAGGTCTCATACAATCAGTGGAAGGCCATAAGAGAAAAAGGTCCCTCAAGGAATACGGAATTCTGCCTCCAGATTGCCTTTGGACTTGAGCTTTGACAGAACTTCTCTCTAGGTCTCTAGCCTGCTGGCCTACCCTGCAGATTTTGAACTTGTCAGCCTCTATTAGTCAAGTGAGCCAATTCCTTAAAATCTCTCTCTTTCTCTCTATACGTACACACACATCCTGTTGGTTCTATTTCTCTAGAGAACCCTGATGAATGCAGTGTGTTTAAATGGGAAGCAATTGAAGGGTACTAAAAATAATTTCATCCCTATTCTCAACCTTGATTGTGTCCCTAATGTTTTCTAATATAACTGCGCATTAAAAATTGAGACATTTTCCCCCCTGCTGTTGTCAAAAATATTAGATCATTAGTGTTCCAACAACTCAGGAAGTTTATTGTTTTAGGGGGCATGTTGGACCCAATTCCCAAGGTGTCTGTATAGCCATGAGGTCCAGCTCCTGGTCTGGGACAGTTTTAGCTCTGAGTGTTTTCTCCAGAGGGGATTTTCAAAGTTTAGTACAAACTGATTCACTTGTAGAAGAGAATAGAATCATGGGATTGCTTATCTTTGTTTTGTTTATTTTAAATTTTTTATTTTTGTATTTTCTTGTTTCATACTCAGGGGCCTCCAGTTATTTGACTACTATGTCTAGTCTTATAAGGAATACAAAAATATTTCCAGTTATGAAGGTAATTATACTGTTGTTTACATGAGACAATAAAATAGTGAAACAATTTACATGAGAACATGAAGTAGAAAATTGAAGATATTTTGAGCTAAATCTGCTCTTTAGCCTTGGCTTCCTTTGAATGAGAGTTTTGATTGATCACTTAACCTATTACCTTCATTATTCACTCCAGATTTGCTGTTTTCAGCACTATTTGTCAAAACTGTTGAACCACGCCTTCAAACCATTCTCCCTCATCCCACCCAATCTTTTAGGGAGTGTGCGTCACAAGTTGAGAATCTTCTTGATTGGTAGAGAGAAAAAGAATATAAAATTATGATAAATTCAGGAAAGTTTCTCAGGCTTTTATTTCCTGTAGTTTCCATTAAGAAAAGGAATCCTTCAGAGGGACACATTTTGGGGGTCTACATAATTTCCTAGAGCCTGGTGCATGTAAAGTTTAAGGTTTGGAAGGGATTTTTTAATAATCCTTTATGCTAGGGAAGAAGAGAGTGATTCTTTCAGCATATTAAGATATAAAATATCTACTAGCAGGAGATCTTTGCTGTCCAAATTCAATACTCTGAGGCCAGACCAGAGTGAATTTGTCCCCTTCTCTTCTCCCTCCTTAGATGTGAAAGTTTCCCTCTCCCTTTTTATCTGGAGAGAGATCCTGGAGTATAACTCTACAGAGAGCTGAGGGTTTTGAGGTGTGTTCCCAGGGTCCTGAACCACCTGGGGGTGTTTGTTAACAATGTATGTTCCTAAGCCTCAACTCCAGGCCTTCTAAAGCTGAGTTTCTGAGGAAGAGGTTGGGAAATCACCATTTTATGCAAGTGTTAACATTAGATTAGGCTAGAACACAACTCAGTGTAAGTTGATTAAACTAAATAAATCACTCTTGACTCTGCCACCATGGACTTCTTAAAGTCAAAGATACATTTAACATATTCTTGGTTCTGTTTTTTTGTATAATTAGCTTAAAAGGCCTATTCGTGTGTATGTGTGTGTTTGTGTGTGTGTGTATTAATAACCCTGTCTTCTATGGTGTGTGGGATAGTAGGAAGATAACTTCTGGTTAGACAATAGTTGAATCTTGATGGCCTAAGAGCAAAAAGAGATCTTACGTATCTCCAGTATTATTTGTTGATTTTAATTTTTTGAATGTTTTGTTGTAATCTTACCTCTCTCATTCGAATGTTCCCAGGAATGGTGGGGAATGAATGAGGAAGATATTTTTCATTTCTTTTCTACGAATTGTTTGCATTGTGTGCTTCTGAACCTTAATGCTAATGCTGACCATTTTTGGCAAATAAAATAATTTGCTCTAAAATATTAAAATTTGCCCCCACAAACTGTTTGCTTTATGTGCATCTCAATTTTAATGGTAATGCTATATTTTTTGCAGATTAAGTAAAAATGTACTTCAAAATATTTTAAAAATTTTACTTTAACTTGTCTTCACCATGAGTGATACCATTTCTGTGTCAGCAACAGCCAAACATCTTATCTACAGAACCTTTGAAAATGTTTTGGAAGCATACCATAAGCACAGTTTCTTCTTAATTTTTAAATAAAGTATTCCTTTAATAAAAGTATGTACTTTATTGTTGATCATTTAAAAAAATCTGAAAAGTATAAAGAGGTGAATTAAAATCACCTGTAAAACACATTTTTAGATAGAATTTTAATAAATTTAATATAATTACATACAATTTTAATATGTATTTGTATTTATATGTGTATGCATATATATTACCCAAACTTGTAGAGTGGAGTTATACTTTAAAAACATACTTATTCTTTTCAATTATTAGGTCATGGGCATTTTTGCATGCCATTTAAAATCATCCTAGAATATAATGTTTTCTAACTGTATAATATTCCATCATGTATATTTTTACCACATTTTGAAATAAAGCTTAAACTAGTAGTACTGTCAGTATTGTAACATTTTAAAAGTATATTAGACGGTCAGCTCAAAGGCCTTCTCCAGTCCCTATCCCTTAAGGCCCTATCATTACCATGACTTGTTATCTCCATTGGTTTGAAGTGTTTCCTAGTAACAGTGATCTGTGGGCAACAAAGGCAACAAAGTAATCTTATCTCTAAAGCTGAGTTCCTCAGTCCTGGAACTACTGACATTAAAAAAAATTAATTGACACATAAGAATTGTATATATTTATGGGAGCAATGTGATGTTTCGATACATGTATACATTATGTGATGTGATGATCAAATCAAGGTAATTAGCATATCCATCATACATTTATCATTTCTTTGTAGTGAGAACATTCAGAGACCTCTCTTCTAAGCTTTTTTTCTGGATTAGTCTTTATCGTGGGGGGCTGTCATGTGTGTAGGATGTTTAGCAGTATCCCTGGTCTCTACCTATTAAATGGCAGTAGCACCTCCTATTCCCCACCAAAATGTGACCATGGAAAATGTTTAGTGACATTGCCAATATACTTAGGGCAGGGCAGGGGGATCACACAGGATTGAGAACCACTGTTCAAAAGCAGATGGTCTTTAGCTGTCTATACTCATACACCCATGCAGGCAGTATAAATGTGTTTATCTCTCAGGTGGGTCCTTGAGAAATGAAGACAAAAACATGGAGAACCACAGTTAATGAAGTTAAAGTCATATTTATGAGATCTGTTTGAGCAGTTCATTCTCTACGTTCAGAACTACAATCTAGCTCATTCCACTCCATTGTGAATAACTGCCAAAGGTTCAAGGGGGCTGGATAGACAAGGAGAGGTTCATGTCGATCATCTTATCCGAAAACATGACTCAAAGCATGTGTTTGCCCCATGGTGATCAGCATTGTTTCTTTACTGCAAACATTGCATCAACTAGCTCTTTAAACCTCAGGTACTTTTTCTTTTAGTCTAGGCCCTTATGCCCTATTTTTTTTCTGATAAAGTTGTGTGCTTTATAACTTAGACTGAAAGTTGAAATTCAGGTTTGCTGCATATAGTTATGCATGTTATGTGTTATATATCTAGGAGCTGCTTGCCATTCAAAACACTTTTGATGTTGTGTCCCCTGGAGTTGGGGGCCAATCTGCTGCAGCCTTGGGACATTTGTCTAAATTGTATTCTCTTTTCCTTTCACATTGCTGAATCTAAAATTCTGTATTCCAGAATTCAATAATTCCTATTCTGTGACCATGTAAAAACATCTGTTTATTAAAACTGACTGAAATGTCCTTTCACATTTTAATGTGTGATTTATTCAACACGTCTCATAAAATTGTGATTAGTTAAGAAACTGTTTCCCTGTACAAGGATATGTTTCTTTCATCAGCCCTTTTCTGCCTATAAAGCCAACTTCCTCTGCTCAGCTCATTGGAACACTCATTCTATTTTGTGATTCTAGAATTGCAAATAAAAGCCAATTAGATCTTTAAACTAAATTTGCTGTAATTTTGTCTTTTGACAGTTTCCAGTCACTACTCTCTATTCTTTTGGTAACAGTGCCAATTTTTTTTTTTTTTTTTTTTTTTTTTTTTTTTTAGGAATCTACCCTACATCACTTCTTCTATCCATATGCATGGGTGGGGCTCCACAATGTCTTGGGACTGAAGCATGATAGCTGGCCCTATAACAATTGTTACATTATATTTCCCTGGCTACAATGATAGGTTGTGGATAGACATGGAACTCAATCAAAACCTTGAGAAACAATGAGACATCTGCTAACTTATATGCTTTATAAAAAGTGGAACATAGATACAAAACTACAGAGCATGTTCCAGGAACTTTGAACAGTAGAATGAAGCTGGCAAAGAGATAAATTTTAAGGACAACAATTCTTTGTAGAGATCAGATATTGTTGGATAGACTTACTTTCTCTCATTCTTTTTTATCACCTCAATTTATTATATACTCACTGTGTGTATGTGTAGCACTAACATTTGTATTTATTAGATGATTAAATGAAAGGTAAAATTTTTTTAACAAGGAAATTTTTTTAGACAAGGATATTAAATTTCATTCTGGTGTGTGAAGCAAAATGAAAAGTGAAAAAAATTAAATGTAGAGTGCCGATGGTTTAATTTGATATAGCTTAGCATTACTGGGAAAGATGATTTGGGCTCATCTCTTTTCTTCACAGTAGGAATTGAATATAGACATGATTCTTACTGTTTTTTACTTTTAATCAAACGGATGTTGGGGAAGATAAAGTATGAAAGGATTCCAGTGATTATCAAAGGTTATCAAGAGAGCACTGGAGATGAAGCAGGCTTACTATATCTAAAGATGGATGCTGGGAAACTGACGACTAAGATTACTTGACAATGTTGCCCTTCTAGCTCTGTGGTTGATAATGCTTGCCATGCATATATAGTTGATTTATGAGCAAAGAACGTATTTATAAAATGATTTTTCTGATTGAAAATTTAAGGCTTCCCTTAATAATAATTGGTTTAATTGTGTGATGCCAATGAAATCTGTTTATTATGAGGTCAAAGTATGGCTCCTAATGAAAGGGCATGCTACAGTGTAAAGAACTCATGACTCTGAAACCATTGTTTTCAGTCTCGATTCCACTACTGATCCACTGAATGACCTTAGTCATTTATTCCCTGACTTGAATGTAAGATGCGGATGAAAATTCCAAATGTTTTTATGAGAAGAAAATGTTTGCAAGGTTGGTCAAGAAATGTGAGCTATATAGAATTATAATTATTATAAATTATTTTATGTTGCTAAAAGAAACTGATCTGTTATGAGAATCTCTAAATAAATTTTCTTATACATTGTGTTTTTTGAAAGTTTGATGGAGTGATTACAGAAACCCAGTACTTTAAGATTTCTCAGCCCCCCCCTCCCCAAAGGCAAATGGCCCATTTGTTTTACATTATCCTTTTATCTCAGAGTGGAAACAGCTGAAGCATCATGCAGCCAAAGGATGATGTCGTAACTCTGAGTACTACTCTACACTATTCCAAATTAGAATTAGTCATTTAATCATAGAATTTTAATTTTGGAAAGCATTCTTTAGGTCATTCTGTTAAATCTTTTATAAATGAGAAAATAGATGATAAAAGGTTTAGTAACTTGTTATAGGTCTCCTAGCTATTTTTAATTTCCAGTTTGGTTTTCTTTTCAGTGTAAAATGTAAATAAATCATGTTCTAAATTCATTGTCCACCAAGACTTAAGGGTGGTTGGGCTGAATTTTGGGGACACCTAGAGAAAGTATGCAAAATTTGGTGATATCCCTTAGTGATTTTGGATATAGTGTGCATGTCTTTTGAGCGCAAATATTTTTAAAATTTTACTACTGTAACTTTCAGGCTATTATATCATCAATGATCTGTCAACCTAGTACCATGATTTAAATGGAGGTACTCAAAATTGTAGCATTTTGTGGATATCTGGAATGTAGCAAATTGATTAGATGGAAATCATTGTTTGACAGGCTACATTTCAACATACACTGCTTGTGTCACCAAGACCTGATTCTAATTTTTAAAAAATTTGTATTATAATGGGAAAACAAATGTTTTATAGTCATGGTATCAATTAGGTTCAGTTGCAGATGTCAGGAATCATGTTAGCCAGTTTAAGCAGACAGATACTAAATTTTCCATTGCTTTAAGATTATGGATGACTAGTTCCAATAAGACCTGAATATTTGAAATGCAAGAATTAAAAGGAGTGATGGAAGGAAGGCAGAAAGTAAGGAAGGTATAAAGGAAAAAAGAAATGAGTGAAGGGTGTAGGAGATGTTGTTGATGTCCCTGCCAGATCCTTTTTACTGGACCAGGAAGCCATCCTCCAGCTGTGCAAGTGTTGAGCTAACGCTGGAGAATTGTCCTTGGGTGACCTGATTTTCACAGGCTAATACTTGTGAGGTTACATGTCTGCCCCTACCTGGGGCAGCCAATGACTGACCGTTACAAGGTATGAAGGCCCAGCCCTCTTGCTGCAAGGCGAGGTGACTCTGTCAGGGTACTTTACACTCCAGACCAGACTATACCTGAGGCCACAAAATTGCTGGCTCTTTTTCCTTTCCCATCCTTCCATTTGTCTCATATCAGTTTTTCCTGAAGAGAACTTCCACAGTAAATTCCTGTCTCAGGCTCTGCTTCTAGGGAATCATGCATAAGATAAAAGAAAAAAAGAAATAAAGACAACAACAACAAAAGAAATAAAATATTGAAAGCAGCTATTAAAAAACCAAAAAACTGTCACCCATTTTTCCTCCTAATGGTGAATTCTTTATTAATAAACAGGGCTTTTAGTTCAACTGTTTAAAATAAAATCTCTCAAAAAAAAAAAAAAAAAGAAGACAAAAACAGACAGCAAACCCTGCCATCCAGTCTTGAGAGACATTTATGATACCATTCACCTTAGGTAAATTACATTACCTGCCTTTGTCTTCCACTTAATTTACTAGGGAACCTAGTCTCTTTTCAATCATCTTTTAAATTTTTCACTGAAAACTCAATATGAGTACCCACTTGTAGTAAATATATTGAGTTCAATTCTACTGCCAAGTATAGGTTTTCTGTGAAACTCAGACGGAAGGAACTAGAGAAAGAACAAACTTGATTTCTTTGTTGAAGCATATTGATTTCATCTGAAGGGATTACTATTGGAATAAATAAATATTGTTTTTACTTTATCCAGTGGATATGAATAAATACAATGAAACTTGTCATATGAGAAGGTTAAAAAAAAGAAGGGTTTAGAGACTGTTTACATAGACAAATGGTATTCATGCTCATTAATAAAGGGAAGTCAAAGAGTACGTTTTTAACATGATGAAGCATGTATGACATTCTAAGGACATTTCCCATGCTATTCCACTAAATGGAGAAACAGTGTCGCATGCGAGTGTGGAAGGGTGGTGGTATGCAGAATAATGACACCCCCAAGGATGTTCATGTCCTAATCCCCGGAAATTGTGAATAGGTCAGGTTACCTGGCAAAGGGGAATTAAGGCTGCTAATCAGCCGACTTTAAAATTGGGAGATTGCGTGGGTTATCCAGGTGGGCCCAGTGTAATCACAAGAGTCCTTAAAAGATTGGGTTATCCAGGTGGGCCCAGTGTAATCACAAGAGTCCTTAAAAGATTGGGTTATCCAGGTGGGCCCAGTGTAATCACAAGAGTCCTTAAAAGATTGGGTTATCCAGGTGGGCCCAGTGTAATCACAAGAGCCTTTAAAAGAGGAAGCAGGAGGCAAGGGATGACCCAGTGTTAAAATGATGCCATGTAGGAAAGACTTGACTGTCCAGGGCATTACTAGTTTCGAAGATGAGAGGGGGCTGTGAGCCAAGAAATGCTGGAAGACTCTACAACCTCAAAAAAGCAAGGGAATGGATTTTCCCCTAGCGCCTCCAGAAGGAATGTAGCCCTGCTGACACTGCATCAGACTTCTGACCTACAGAACTGTAAGATTGAATTGCGTTGTTTTAAACCACTAAGGTTGTTGTAATTTGTACGTCAATAGGAAACTAATACAATATATTAATACTAATACTAACATAGTAATACACATATCTTTAAAAAGCATGTTATTAGATTGTTTTTCCAATTATAAAAATAGTTAAAAAGAGCATATGGTTGGTCCTGTAAGTTAAAAGAGAGAGACAAATAATTTAGTAATTTCTCTTCTCTCCTTGTAGCATCAGTACCTAGGCTAAGCAATGTTTCATTGTCCTTCTCTACTTTTGCTATCTTAATGAAAACATAAACATGTATAACTATTTTTACAGCTGATTAATGTTTGCAAAAAATGGTATTTCCTTTTTTTGCAGTTAATTGTATATAGGCCTTATTCCAGTCACTTGGTTTAATAAATCCAACCATTTCTTTTTCATAGTTCTGAAATTTTCCATAGGGTTGATACAGTATAATTTACTCAATCACTTCTTACTGATGAATATTCATATATTTCTAGTTCTTTTTTTGTTATTGTATCTATGTTGGCTTTTTTCCCCTATAGTATACAATGCTGTAATTAAGAACACTCCTGCCTGCATATCTATACATGCTGGAACTTTTATATTTATAGAATTAGTTTACTAAAAATGAGAATGCTTAATTTTGCTTATTTTTCAATCTTGCACTTATAGGCCAAGTATATCATCAGATATAACACAGATCATCTCTAAACCTCATGATAAAATTAATTTATCTTTTCATTTCACTGTATTTTATGCTTTCAGCTACCAACATGCAAAAAAATTGACCAATACTTTCTTCTTTTATTCCCAAGCCCATATTACTAAAAATACATTAAAAATGAGAGAATTCTCATAAAGGTAGGCAGCAAGCAAAGGAAAGCAAAAAGTCTATATATTTGCTTCTGAAATTCTAAGATTACATGAGGATACAGCATTAATTACCAATCTCTAGATAATGCATGCTATCAGTGGTTCTTTTTCTTTTTCTTTTTTTTAATTCCCAGCTGGGTTTAGTTATAAGACATGCTGATACCTCAGTGGAAGCCAAGCAGGAAAAGAGGAGTAAGGGTGAGTGAAAATTAACCAGTGTATAGGGCAGTCCTACTAGAAAAGTTATGAAATAAGCTACGAAATCCAAACAGATGTAAATTTCAAAGGCTCTGATCTGGGGAGTAAGGAATGGCATCCGTGGTATCTGCCAAGCTGGGAAGGCTCATTAATACTTATCAGTGGTATAAACAGTTATGTGAAATAACAAGGTGGGATTGGAAAAGGATTTTATCCTTTGCTACCATTTACTACTTATATTTCTTCTATCCTCTAGTAATTCTCATGCCCCTGGATGAGATCTTTGGTAGGTCTCACACTTTTTATAGTTCCCTTAGATAACAAAAATTTCTCTGCTCCCTTCTAATC
>RJWJ010046755.1:0-11234 GCA_004363605.1 Indri indri
CCAACCACCACCACCAGCATCATCATCATCTCCTCCACCACCACCACCATCATTATCTCCGCCACCACCACCACCATTAATTTTTTTCCCCAGTCCTTTATTACTGACCTGGGACAAAATTTTCTTTCTACTTCTCATCTCAATCCCCCTGAAGGAGGCTGGCGGGGGGTGGGGGGTGGGCAGCGCTCAGGTGGCAAAGTCTAGCCCAGCCCTATAGCAAGAGAGGACTCCCGAGGCTGGATCCCCCAGTACCTGGGTGATGATGTCAGGGTGGCCAAGTCCCCTCCCAGGGTCTCCGCTTCCCCATCTATCAGTGTGGCATCAGCGGATTCCTGTGAGGCTCAACATGGGTGGTTGCTGGAAGATACTGTGTAAGCTGTTATGTGGAATGCCAAGGAACGGGGGTCCTTATACACACTGACGTAATCCTTAATCAGTTTGGAGGAGTTTTTAAACACGTGAGAGGCATCCCCATAAAGATGTAGATGAGCAAGGTCATTATACAGGTGGAAGGGGTCCTTATGCAGACATGCCGGGTTCTTACGCGGGTATACGGATTGTTTAATGCATTCTGGAGTGGTCTATACACACAGGAAGGTGTGCGTATTGACGCTATGTCCTTACACAGGCCAGGGGGAAAAGTGGGAGGGGACTTTTACCCCAACAAAGGCGTCTTTTACAGCCGAGAGTACTTTTGCACACGGAAGTGAGGGATTTTTATTCATGCAACTGGCCGTCATTTGTAACGTGCTGTGCGAATTCCCGCGACCTTTACTTACACGGACATGAAGGTGCCGCATAAAGGGATCCTTATGTCATTACGTTTCAGGGTGACATAGCAGCATGAGGAGCCTTATATGGAAAGGAGGGCTGTTTTCAAGTCGCGGTACAGCCCCACGCCAGCAGCGCGGTACCTGCGCGGGCAGCAGGTGGGAGCGGCCACCGAGAGGGCGGAGCGCTGGGACCCGCGGCTGGCGCCCGCAGTGCCCCCTGCAACCGCCAGGGGCAGCACCGTTCCCCCCGGCCCGCCGCGCCTCCCCCAGTCTCCGCCTCCCACCCTCTCCCTCCCCCCGCTCCCGCTCCCCTGAGCCCCGCCAGACCCCGCTCCGCCCGCGCCCCGCTCGACTCCGGAGGCTCCCGCAGCCCCGGCGTCCGCCCCGCTGCCCCTCCCCCGGGGGCCATGGGGGCACCCCCGGGCTACCGGCCCTCAGCTTGGGTGCATCTCCTCCACCAGCTGCCCCGCGCCGACTTCCAGCTCCGCCCGGTGCCTAGCGGTTTCGCGCCCCGAGAGCAGGAATACCAGCAGGTGGGAACGGGCACCCGGGCCTGGGGGCCAGGACTGGGAGCCGGAGCTTCTGGGTCCCCAGGGAGGAGGGGGCTTGATCACAGATTCCTGTGTTCTCCGGGGCTGGGGGCCAGGCCCGGACTTCGGGGTGTCTGAGGGAGGAGGAGCCCAGGGCACCCACACCTGGAGGTTCCCCTGGGACGGGCGCTGGGGTCCAGAGCCCCAGCTCCTTAAACAAGGGAGTGCCAGGGCCCCGGACCCCTGAGTGCCCGAAGAGGAGGAGACTGGGGTCCCCTGGATTCTCGGGTCTCCGAGGTCTGCCTCGGAAGCCAGCCTCCAGGGTCATCGGGAGGGTAGGTCCCCTCTCCGTGTCCTAAGGGATGATCCGCCCCCCGTAGCATCAGAGCTGGAAAACATGCCCTAGTTAAGGTGGGACCCGGAGAGCGGACCTGGTAACGGTGGGGAGGGAAAGCTGGGCTCCTGGGTGGGACTGAGGGCCCGAAATGGGGAAGGGGGTTAGGGCCCGGCTGGGTGGCGCTGGAAGAGGAAGCGTCCGGCCGGTCCCAGGACAGAGGGCGGTCAGGGCCCCGGAGGGGTGGGGGGAGAAGCGGAGGCTGGGCTTGGGGAGCCGCTTGGGGTGACAGACGTGGGTCCCGGAGGGTGGGGCCAGTGCGGGAACCTCACGGAAGCCAGAGTCCCTAGGGAAAGAGCCCAGCTTGGGGCAGCTCCAACGGGGCGAGAGAGCTGTCTGTCCCCTGACCCAGTTTAATTCGAGTCCTTGACTTTGAGATTAATGAGGAGAAAGGCTTGGCTGAGCTGGGCACTGGGTGGGGGCGCTGGGAGTCCTGCCGGGGCCCCAGCAGGGGTCCGGGGCCCTGCCTGTGGGGTCCGAGCCCCTCGGATCTGTCCTGGGTTGCTCCCGGGAACCGGGCTGGGGATTGGAGAGCTTAGAAGGAGTGGGGGGGTCCCAGCAAATCGGGGAGGGGGATGTGAGCCGCATTCTGAGCTATTTGGGTCATGGCTGGCACAGCCGAGCAGCTCTTCCCCGCCTACTCCACGCCGCCCCCTCTCACCGCCAAACGGGGATGGCCGTCCCCTCGCCCACAGCCTCCCGGTTACACAATCACAACCTCCAACGCTGTCCCACCGACTCCGGGCCTCACCGAGACTCACGCCTGCTCAGGGCCACGGAGACCTCCCCAAGCCGCACGCGGGGCCTCCGAGTCACCGAGAGCTCCGCTTGGCCGGCTGCCGGCAGTCGGGGTCACAGTGAGGGTCGCGCACACAGACCCCGGCAGGACATTCCCATCCCCGGAGATGGCCCCCAGTGGGCACAGCTGGAGACACAGCCAGGGACCCTGGGACATGGACCTGCGGGGATGCACTCACGCACCCACACTCACTCATATGCACACTCGTGCACTCACACACACACCCACTTATTCCCATATACACACTCACACACACTCACACATGCATGCTTATACTGACTCACAACACACAAACTCACACATGCTCACACTCACATATGCACACACACATATACATGCTCACGCACACGCACACATATACTGACTCACTCTCAACCTGCACATACACCCACACACGTGCTCACACACTCTCATACATGCACACGGATTGACCCTAACACTCGTTCACACACACTCACCTACACGTATACTCACAACTGACACACAGTCACTCATACACTCACACACACTCACACTGTCCCCCCCCACACACACACACCAGACACCACTCAAGGAACCGTGCCCAGAACACACACATACCAACAGATGTACTCGCTCATCTGCAGACGCAGGTGCACCCACGATACACACACACCTCACACTCACACTCACACACTCAGGTGTATCCTCATCTCAAGGCAGACAAATTCAGTCAAACATAGAGCATCCAGTCTCACACCAGAAACACAAAACCTGCACCCACTTGTGACACACTCCCCCACGAGGACAGGGGCAGAAACACCGTGATTTAGGAGAAACAGCTTTGGTGTGTCCAGAGGTGTGGTTCTGATCCCGATGTCGCCCCCACGTGCTGTGTGGCTCAAGGCAAGCCCCTGCCCCACTCTGGACCGCTGGGCAGACAGTACTGCAGAGGTCTGCCGTAAAATCCCGCCACATGGAGAGAGGGCCCTGCTGTTCTGCGAGGCTTTTCCAACTACAGACACGTCTTCTCTGCCACTCCTGCCTCTCCGGCCTTCCATACGGCCGCTTTCTTTGATCTCTCTTTCTCTCTGACTCTGTTATCTCCATCTCTTTTGGTCTCTGTCTTTTTCTGTCTCATCGCTGCACCCCTCTGTCTGTTTCTGGTCTTTATTCCTCCTTTCTTGGCTGTGTCTTTCTGCCTGTCTCCCTCTTCCTCCCACCCCATTCTGAGTCTTGCCCGCGCGTGTGCGAGCGTGTACACATGCACACATGCACACACACGCACATACACGTGCGTGCCACTGCCACACAGCCCCCACCCGTCCCTGGGTGCCAGGCTCGCGCTGCAGTGGGGTGTGGAGCTCGGGGGCGGGGGAAGGGCGTGTGGCGAGCTGGGAGGACTGGCAGGGAGGAGGAAGGAGCCAGCACGCCCCCCAACCTGGCACACGGCACCAGGAACAGGCACCCTCGCCCGTCCCCTGATCCCACACCGTTCTGGGAGAGCCTCAGCGGGGTTTTGGGAGACGCTCCATTCAGACTGCCAGTTGCAGTGAGGAGGAAACCGAGGCTCAGAGAGGGCGAGGCCCTGCTAAAGGTCACACAGCCATTGGGGGGCAGAGCGGAACTGGAACCCAAGGCTCGGGACCCCCAGCTGAAAACTCCCCGCAGGGACCTGTCCCTAAATCCCGGAGCTCCAGCTGCCAGCTTGGGAGTGGGTGGGGACTCAGTCTTCCCTGAGACCTGGCCAGGGGTGTGTCCCGTCCCCACTCTGACATCCTGGTCCCAGACCCACACAGGAAGGGAGCGCTGAGTCTGGAACGTGCCAGCGCCCTCTGAGGCCTGCTGTCACCCCTTCCCCAGGCCCTGTTGCTGGTGGCGGCCTTGGCGGGCCTGGGCTTAGGCCTGAGCCTCATTTTCATCGCTGTCTACCTCATCCGCTTCTGCTGCTGCCGGCCCCCAGAGCCCCCCGGGGCCAAGAGCCCCCCGCCCGGGGGAGGCTGTGTCACCTGGAGCTGCATTGCTGCCCTTCTCGTCGGCTGGTAATGGGGCCCCAGGGCGGGTGGGCAGCAGGGACAGGGCTCCCCAGGCTCTCTGGCAGCCTTCCTGGTGGTGTCCTGGCACGCGGGAGAAGCAGACAGGAAGGACACTCCCCCCTGCTGTCTTACGGCAGAGAGAATTGTTCCCATTTGATGGATGGAGAAACTGAGGTTCCAGGCAGGAAGTGACTTTCCCAAGGGCAGCCAGCCTGGCGGGAAGGGGTAGGGATTAAAGCTTGGTGGCGGTCAGACTGCTTGGTTTTGGTGGCTTTCCTAATGAACAGCCATGCGACCTAAGGGAGTGCTAGAATCTCTCGGGGCCTCAGTTTTCACACCTGTAAAATGGGCATTACAGTACCACCACCTAGTCATGGTAAGACTAAATGGGAGGCGGCACCATGTGTGTCTCACAGTTGTACTCAGTAAATGTTAACTAGCGATGTCATTTACTCATTCATTCAACAACCCTTTATTGAGTGTCTGCTAAATGCCAGACACCAAACAAGCCAGACAGGGAGCTCTTCACGCAGCTCACATTCGAACCAGGGATGTGGACAGTAAACAGATACTCGGCAATCCAAGAGCACCTGCCCCACACCCAACCTGAGCTGCCCCAACTCCTTCTCACAATAACGCCGCTGGATTCAGTGTTGTCATGCCCAGCGTTGAAGGAGGAAGCCTCCGGGAGGGGATGGAGGGCAACTTTTCAAGGCCGTGTGGCTTCAGAGGCAGAGTGGAGATTCAGGCCCATGTTGGTAGGAGCTCAGGGGGCTTCTAACGGAAATGCACCATTAACCAGGAGCCAGTTCTGAGCACAGGCCCCTCCCTGGCAGGGCAGCACCTCCAGGTCATGGACAGCTGTCCTATTCCACAGATTAGGGGACTGAGGATCCCAGAGAGCCAAAGACCTGCCCTGGACCCACAGCTGGCAGGTGGGGGCCCTGTGTGGGTGTCTCCTACAGCCAGCTGGGGGAGTGGCCTGAAGCCCTCACCCCAGGCCTGGCTCACTGCAGGGAGAAGCAGTGTGTGGGGGGGGGGCGGGGTTGGGGTTACACATTGCTGGGGGTGCCCTATATCCAAGACACTTCCTCGTCAGGCTCTCCAGAGTGGGGTTGGACAGGGGAGGTGGACAAAGGCCCAGGGGGGGAGAGACACGGCCCAGCCCCCGCAGCCTGGGAACAAGAGGAGCTTTGTAAGACTCTGAACAATGGGGCGGGGGCGCTGGGGCGGGGGCGCTGGGCGTCTGATCCCAGGGCTGGGGGTGGAGGCCTGCAGAGCGGTGCTGGGAACTGTGAGGGTGTCCCACTCCCGCCCTCTCCACCGTGGGACGCGGTGAGGGGGAGGGGAATGGGGCCCCGCATTCAGGCCCCACAATGGAGCTCTGTGTGTCGGCAGGGCTGGGGTGGGGGCGGGGAGGGGGCCGGCTTCTGGCCCGTGCTCCAGCCCTCCCTCGCATATTCCCTTGATCCCCTCCCAGCTGGCCAGACCCTTGGGTCCTGCGGTGGCTGGGGAAAGGCTGAGAGCTCCAGGCTCAGTGACCCCCAGGAGACGGTGGCAGCTGGGGGGTCCTGCACTCCTGGGAACCCCCAGAGGTGGGGCGGGGGATGCCTGGGCCCTGGAGGGAGCCTTGTCGGTGGCCCTAAGGACTCCTAGGACAGGTGCTGAGAACGCTGGATACCTGGCAAACGATGGAGGGGGTGGATTTTTTTGGGGGGGGCGGGCAGAGGACAACTTCCCATCCTGGGCTGGGCGTGGCTGGGGTTCCTTCCAGGGCGGTGCGAGTTAAATCTGGGGGCTCCCTCCTCTCTGCCACTCCACCCACCATTAGCATCACAATGACGTCCCTGGCTGGGGGAGTGAGGCCTTCCCGTTACCTTGGCAACCGATGGGGGCCAGGCTGAAGTCGCTCTTTTCCCACGGCAGGCTAGACCAGTGGGGTGGGGGCTGCAGATGGGATGGGTGGATGAGGGGGTGGGGTGGAGCGGGCAGGGCAGGGTTGGGGGGACAGTGGCCCCCGGGGTCCCAGCACTGGTTGAGATTTTCCCTCCCTCCTCCTCCCCTCAGTGCCGGCATTGGCATCGGTTTCTATGGTAACAGCGAGACGAGTGACGGGGTGTCCCAGCTCAGCTCGGCCCTGCTGCACGCCAACCACACGCTCAGCGCCATTGACCACCTGGTGAGGGGGCCAGCGGCCACCGGACCCCAGACCCACACCCCGACTGGCTCCCCACACAGGGACCTTGGAGCCCTGCACCCTGGGGACAGAGGGATAGCAGCTCACAGCCAAAACCCCAGCCTTGAAACTCAGGACCCCACACTCGGAACTTCGTACTCAGACCCGCCAACCTCGGACTACATGCCCAGCCCCCAGCCCTGCCTGCAAGTCAAGGACCTCACACGTGGGACCCTCAGAACCTTGAACCAGACATGGAACTTAAGGCCCAAACCCAAACCCCAGACTCATGCCCAGGCCCAGCCCTGGACTTTAACTAGTAGCCCCAACCCGATAGAGACCAAACACCGGGGACCCCAGCCCCTGTCCTAGGGTCAGATCCACGGCCCCAGACCTGATCATTGGCCCAAATGAAGGGTCAGGGACCCAGGACCCAGACTCAAGGCCTCGGCTCTGACCCCCGGCCCTAGGATTCTGGCCCTTGGGGCTGAGACCTGGCCTGATCTCGGACCTTAGATTCCATGTCCAGTTGCAGGCCCTGGACCAGGGGACCCAGACTGGAGACCCCAGACTCTGGAAGGCAGATGCAAACTGCAGATCTAAGACTCCTGACTTAATCCCAGTCCAGGGGCTGGAACCTCTACACCAGGATCAAGCCGCCCACCACCCAGAGCTTCTGACAGAGGGCACAGAACTCCACGAACCGGACCTCTGAGCCCCCTCCCAGGGCCCTCCCCTTCTTCAGTCTTCAGACGCCCCACACCTCAGATCTCGGACACCCACTATTGTGCACTCTGACTTCACCCCTAAGTCCCTGTCTCTTAACCATGGGCTTTCCCCCAGGACATCCTCCCAGACCTCAGACCCTGCCCTGCCCCCAGGTGCTGGAGACGGTGGAGACGCTGGGCGAGGCAGTGAGGACGGAGCTGACCACCCTGGAGGAGGTGCTTGAGCAGCGCACGGAGCTGGTGGCTGCTGCCCGGGCAGCTCGGCGGCAGACAGAGGCTGTGGCCCAGCAGCTGCGGGGGCTGGCCTTCTGGCAGGGTGTGCCCCTGAGCCCCCTGCAGGTGGCCGAAGACGTGTCCTTCGTGGAGGAGTACAGGTGAGAGGCTGCTTTCCCGCCCTGTGCAGCAGCAGTTCTCAGACTGGGTTCCTGGAGGGACAGTTGGCAATGTTTGGAGAAATTTTGGTTGTCACAACTGGGGAAGTAGGTGGGTGAAGTGGGTGAAGCCCAGGGATGCTGTTCAGTGTCCTATAATGCACAGGACGGAGTGGTCCAGCCCTAACATCAGCTAGGATGACAACATTGATAAACCCCGCTGTGGAGGCACAGATGGAGTGACCTAGTGCCCATCCTCACACCCATGTACTTGCCCCTGCGGTTGTAACTTCGCTCAATTATTCATACACTCACTCATTCTCTGACTCACTCATTCAGCAAGTCACACCTGGACTCACCTGGCAACTCACTCGTTCATCTGTGTGACACGTGTATTCGTTCAGCAAATATTTATTCGGCACCTTCTGGTTAGAGAAGCAGTGTGCCCACGTGATTAGAAACCTGGGCTCTAAAGCCAGACTGCCACTCGCTAACCATATGGCCTTACACAAGTCACTTTCCATCTCCCTGCCTCTGTTTGCTCATCTGTAAAATGGGTGTCGTGGTAGCGCCTCCCTCACTGGATTGTTGAGGACCAAATAAGTCCGCATCTGTCGTATCTGTCGAGTGCTTAGAATGGCGACCAGCGCACAGTGAGCATTGTAGAGGTGTTGGCAAAGGGCAGACGTGCCAGGAATAGGGGCAGAGCCATGGGCAAGAGGCTGAAATCCCTGTCCCAGCAGATGTGCCCCCAGTGGAAGGACCAGCAGGAAACACACGCAGGAGTAAAACATGTCGTCTGCAAGGTAGTGGGCCAGGAGAGCTTCGGAGAATATTAAACAGGAGTTGGCCAGGGGAGCAGAGGCCAGGAAATATCTTCTGGGTGCGCCAGTGCGAAGTGCCCGACACTTGGGAGTCCCTCAACAAGCAAATCATGGGCCCCCAGGGGAGAATCTTGCTGCAGCTGTTCACGGGCAGCTGGAGGGTCACCTTCCCTGGGGGGGGGGGGGAGGGCAGGGCGGTCAGGGACCAGGTCTTGGGAGTGAAGCCCACAGCGATGTGGGGACTACGGAGAAAGATGCTGTTAAGTGAGCACTTACTATGTGTCAGGCACTGTTCTGTGGCCTCACCTGCATTCTCCTCATTCAATTACTGGTGAATTACTATTAATTGTTAATTTTTAAAGTACGTCTCGATTTCCTTATTAATGGTTAGGCTAATATTTGAGTGTGCCCGTGTGCTTGGCACTCCTCTAAGCCCTTTGCCTGTATTCGCTCATTCGACTTGCAACGACCTTTTGAAGTCAGTGCTGTAATGCGCTCCCCACGTTACAGGTGGGTAAACTGAGGCACAGAAGCTTACAGTTACTGGGACATAGTCACTGAACTGGTTAAGTGGAGGGGCTGGGGTTGAGACCCAGGCAGACTCTGCCTCCAGACACCGTGCCGGCGGGCGGTGCGGTGGGACCCATTTGTGAGTGTGCACACAGATTGCAGGGGGGGGGTAGTGGGGGAGGGGCTGGGACGCAGAGAGGCC
This sequence comes from Indri indri, assembly GCA_004363605.1. Lineage (NCBI taxonomy): Eukaryota > Metazoa > Chordata > Mammalia > Primates > Indriidae > Indri > Indri indri. The sequence goes on from RJWJ010046755.1 coordinate 9,302, forward strand.
AAGCCACGTGTCCACACTCACAGAGCTTGTGTGTGGTCCGGCCAGGGCTCAGTCCTGGGTGCTCAGGACCTAACCGCTCCAGTGTCCCGTGTCCTAACACATCCGTGTCACAGGTGAGCTGGGCTATGGCCCGGAGACTCTGAACAGGCTGAGCTGGGGGCGAACACGGGGTGCTGCTCAGTCGGGATGCCTGGAGGCTGGGTTTGCCGGGTCAGCCCTACCCTGTCCCCTCCCAGGTGGCTGGCCTATGTCCTCCTGCTGCTCCTGGAGCTGCTGGTCTGCCTCTTCACCCTCCTGGGCCTGGCGAAGCAGAGCAAGTGGCTGGTGATTGTGTGAGTCCAGACGGTAGGAGGGACCCCTTGCTGGACAGACGTCCCGGTGCTGTGCCTGGCATTTCCCCTCGTGGGCAGGACCTTGCTCAGTCTCAGGACCCTCTTACACAAGGGCTCATGGTCCTTCCTGGGCTGGGCCAGGCACCGTGCTAAGGGCTGGGCGTGCAGAGAGGCGGGGATGGAGACCCGAAAACAGGCAGTGCTTGCAGTGTGAAGCGTGCTGAAATCCTGGAAAGAATAATGACCATGCTTTCGATAAAGAGGAGGATGACCGCCGACATCTGTTGAGGGCCGTGCACCCTGACCCCTTCGGTTGCCACAGCAACCCGGTGGAGGAGGTACCGTTAGGCTCCCATCCGGCAGGTGAGGGACCTGAGGCAGAGGCACCAAGTCCAGGTCTGCATGGCCCTTAAGTGGCACTGCAGAGCCGCAGGATCCACGTTCTTATTTAACGACTCACTCTATGTGCCGAACACTCTTCTGGGCACTCCATGGAACCCTCAGGCCCACCTCCCTGCTTAACAGAGGGAGAGACTGAAGCTCAGAGAGGTTGGACCACTTTCCCAGGGCCACACAGCTAGGAAATGCCAGAGCTGGGATTCAAACCGGGCCAGCCCATCCCACCGGAAGAGCCTGCCTGTGTATCCTCTGCCCCGGGGGACGGGGCTGTGCTTGTGCCCACGCTCCCCCTGGGGTGAGAGTTCCTGCCACCCTGTCCAGGCCCCCACTGAGGCTTGCGGGCAGGCGAGCACGGCCACGGCAGATCAGGGCTGGGACCGGAGGCCCCTCCTGCCTGCTGACCACCCCACCAGTGCCGACCCCGCCCTGCCCTGGGAGAAGTCCAGAGGAGGCCAGGCAGAGCCGGAGGCTGACCGGGCTGCGGGTGCACCTGGGAGCATGTAGGGAATGAGCTGGGCCCCAGGAAAGTGAGCCCAGAGGTGGGAAGTCGTCCTCCCGCATCCCAGAGCAAGGCAGGGCAGAGAGGAGCTGGGATCCAGGCTGCAGACCTGCCAGCCCAGGGCTCTTCTCACCCCCCCTGCCCCCACACCTCTGGGCAGGGGCCAGATGTTCAGGTCGACGTCAGCAAACACCAGCCCACCCCACCCCCAACCTCTCTGTGCCTAATTCTGATCCTCCAGCCTCCAGAGGTGGGTAGAGGATGGGGGCGGGGCTGTGCCGGGGTTTAGGGTGTGGGAAGGGCAGAGGCAAGGTGGAGAGATTAAGAACCCCAAGCCCAATCCCCCTGCCCCCACCCACTGCAGGATGACGGTCATGAGTCTCCTGGTTCTCATCCTGAGCTGGGGCTCCATGGGCCTGGAGGCAGCTACAGCCGTGGTGAGTGCTGGGGCCACGGGAGGTCATGGATCCTGGGGTGGGGTGGAGTCCACTGCCTTAGTCCCGAGAGAGAGGAATTGGGGGACACACCTGCAGTTCTGAGGTTTAGGGCTGTCTCCTGGGTCCTGAGGGGACAGAGGTTTGTGTACTAGACACTTGAGCTCTCAGGGAGGAGGGGCTGAGGGACCCCTGGGTCCGAGGGGGGAGGGGCTGGGGGACCCCTGGGTCCGAGGGGGGAGGGGCTGGGGGACCCCTGGGTCCGAGGG
>RJWJ010046756.1:0-11233 GCA_004363605.1 Indri indri
TAGGCATTTTTTACCAACAAAGTATCTTTTAATTAAAGTACATACTTTTTAAAAACAAAATGCACATTTAATAGACTACAGTATACTGTAGTATACTGTAAACATAACTTTTATATGCACCGAGAAACCAAAAAAATTGTGTAACTTGCTTTATTGCAGTATTCACTTTATTGCGATGGTTTGGAATCGAACCCACGGTATCTCCAAGGTATGCCTGTACGATATAAGGTGCAGTAGGAGAAGCTGCATGAGAGAGAAGGAAAATGCTCTGAGAGTTCTACTTCCATTTTGATAAAGCCTTCACGAAGGAGAATTCACATGACTCGGAAAGATGTGTAGGAATTCAACATGTGAGGGGAGCAGAGAAGGAGATGTCTAGAGAACATTTCAGGTAGAAGAAATAGCATCAATCAAGACACAGAGATGGCGAAGTGAGGTCTCGATTGGAAAACATAACACAGTCAACTTCAATTACACTAAATTATACATGTATTTAAGTAGTGGGAGAAAAAGGAGAGGTGGGTTGTGGTCATATTGTGAAAGCTTTAAATGCTGGAGATGGAAGTTAACTCAATTTAAAAGAGCTGATGAAGCGTTTTGAACAGGGTGAGTGAGATAGGATTAGAGTTTTGATCCAAGTCCATTAATCATGTGGTAAATAATAATACTCACATCTTGGGAGGTGATGAAGATTAAATGAGTCCAAATCAGTAAAGCATCTAACTAAATGTAGTAGGTGCAAAATTAATTCGAACTCTCTTCTCACTTCTATAGCACTCATTGTTTCTGAATCTGGGTGTCTGTCACCTGCAAAAATGGGCCCAGAGACTTGTTAAGACTCTACTGGACTGTGAATTTCTTTTTTCTTCCCAGAATCCAGCTTAAAAGGGGGTCACCCTGTGACCTGGGTCTGGGAAATCCCCAGGTGGAGGCCAGCTTTTATGACCTCTAGCTATTTACTGGAGTCTGAGAAACTTAGAATTCCACAGCTGAAAGCCAACTAGCCTGGCACTCCCTGCTAAAAGCCACCTGAGGAGAGCCAGCCCTGTCTCTCATCTTTTTTAATATGTCTCTTTAGAGGCTCATTTTGACTGACCGGCCAGTGTCACTTGGCATTCAGGAAGCATGTCTCTCCCACCACCCCCTCCACCGCACTGAGCCCAGAGGATGATTTGGGGTTTTGTAGCCTATTATTTTTCCCCCTCTCCCTTTCTCCTGCTGCTGGGAGGCATTTCTTTCTGATAAGAACCTTCTAGCAGTTTCATCAGAGCCATTGTTACGAGAAGGCAGTCTTCTCACAATGGATACCTGACGACTTCCCCCTTTCTGCAGACAAATCAGTCCTTAGAGAGAGGTCTCATTATTACCCTGGCATCATTATTCTGAATGTATCAGCTCAGGGCCCCTCGTGCAGCCCCCAGGGGGGTGGGAAAGAAAAATCCTGTTTCTTGCCATTTACTTTTTTAAAAATACGGCTGTAAAAATGTTCTCGTTCTTTACTAATGGAATTTGAAGGAGACACAACTTCTGCACTTCTTACCCTCACAGAGCCTGGCAAAGTCCTTTACAGACTCAGAGATTAACTGTGCTTTCCTGGAGTCCCTCCTCTCTTGTCCAATTTAGGGCGTTTCATCTTCCCAGAAATCAAAATGCGCTGGACTGTATCCCTCTCAAGTATTTCACAGTGTCTTAAAATGGAAAAACTGTTCTTTCTGCCGTCCCCCTCCTATGTAATTCCCTTTTCTTTGGTTCTCATACCTCTGCTCACTCGAAATTTCCCGAAGTCCATTGTGGTTCAGGCACTGTGATAGGCACAGTGGGGGATGAATTACTTCTCAGCCTTCTTTGTCTCACGTTCCTTTATGTCTGAGATCAAAGACAGGCACTTGCTTTATAAAAGGCCAAATCCTTCCCAAGGCCTAGGAGAGTTTCTCCCAGTAGCAGCCCCATCGGATTTGCTCGTGATGTCCTCCAAGTAACAGACACTCAGTCAGAGTAATTATCCCATTTAAAGGCACTCACTGGGGAATATTTAAATCTCGATTTCCTAACCCAAATCCCTGCAAATTTCAAGGCTAAACTCCAATGAATTAGTTTCGTACTCAATCTTCGGCTGCCTCTTGGAAAAGAGGAAATAGGCAAACTGTTTCAAGTCAAACTGGGAAGCGAAAATACAGATACTCTTCTGTAAGGAGGAAAATATGCACTGGCCAGATAGAAAGGAAAGGTTGAGGTTTCCACTCATGGGCAAGAAAAAAAGAGAAGAAAGACATTTAGTGTTGTATCTGAATCATTTGTCGGAGGAAAAGCAAATATTACAGGTTTCTGTAATATTGACCTCTAAAGCAAAGGAGCTGAAGGATAATTAGACAATTTTAAACCCAGTGTTAAAGGCATTGGTTTTGGTAGATGAACATGGAAAGCCAAATGGTTTTAATAGTACAGCCATGGCCCTCTTTTTGCTTCCCTTCATCCTTGACATTCTAGAGAAGCAGGCTGAGCCGACTCTTAACTGCCCGTGCCAAGGAAAGGGCATATGCTCAGGACTCCAAGGCCTTCTCTGAAGGAACTGGTGCTTTGCCTGGTGAATTTCTTCTTTCTAACTATTGAATTCAGTTAGTGGCATCTCTATTCATACTGAGAGTCTCCTCTTCTTGCTTCTTTATTCTTGGCTACGTTTCAATGATTTGGGCTCATCGAATAAGTGATGCTTTGCTTTGGTCCTGTTCAAGGCTAACACCTGAACATTAAGGGAAGAGCTAAGTGCCGGGATTTTTCTTTAACCACATGGGCCATTTCATAGGAGGCTCACATAGATTCACTAGATATAAGTAAAACAAAAGTAAGCCTCAGTGCCACCCCTAATCTCCTATTCCCCATGGGGAGAGAAGAGCAGCTTCTGTAGCCCAAGGTTATGGCTCTCGCAGCACCAAACAGTACAAGGACCATCCTAAGAGTGAAGATGAACAGACATTGTCCCAGTAGCCTGTGAATTCTGAGAAAGCACCAAACCCTTTTTTGGTCAGGGAGCATCAACAGTTCTGTTAGCCGGTTCCAGCATGGACAGGTATATTAGGATGCCCAGAGAGAAGTGTCTGCCTGGAAGTGATGGTGGCCCTTAGGAGGTGTGGGTAGATATTCAAGTGCTGAGAATCCATGCTAAGTATGCGCTGTTCTTTCCCTAAAGCCAGGTACATCTTTCCAAATCAAATATAGCATTTGCACCCAAATTCAAATAACAACACTAGTGCAGTTGAATCACTTTGTGCCTCAATTCATTTATTTAAAATATTGATCAGAATAATACCTTTTTCTTAAGGTTACTACGATGATTAAATGAGATTATCTAGCTAAGCACTTAGAATACTGCTTGAGTAAGAATTCATTAAATGGTGCCTACTATTATTGTTGTTCCTATTGTTATAAGTTAAAATCTACAAGCTTTAACTTATTTAATGGAGAAGCTGGTGTCCAATTAGAAAAAGGGTAATTTCAAGGCCCAGTTCTCACCAAAAAGGGAAATTCTGTGGGGCACCCTTATCAATACACATCCAAATAAGTGAGACAATGCAATATTATACCTTATTTTAGCAGAATGTTCTCCTCAAGTCTGTTTGGCTTTGGCTTAAACATATACCAATTTACAGTCCCAATGAGAGAATAGTGAGTGGGTTGCAGAGAAAGTGGGGTAAAGTTTCCACAGCCCAGAAGAATATTCTTGACAGTACGAGAAGTTATCGAAAAAATTAAAATATAACTATCGACAAGTTACATATTAATAGTCAAAAGTGAATGTATTGTCCTCACTCAGATTAATAGTGGTCAGAATTACTCAGCAGGGTAATGGAATAGCAGAGACCAGATGCTGAGATTCTCTGGTCCCAGGAGAGCAGGCTCTCCATGGACAGGGTGCAGACAGATAGTTTCTATAGCGCAGATAATGGTGACATTTACCACACCTGGTAACTGGAGCACAGTCCTGTAATGGGCATGGAAATGACTTAACCGTAACTAACTCATTAGCTCCATGTTTTAAGAATTCCAGTGCGAGAATCGCCAACCTATAAAGACAGTAGTGACACTTACACAGCATTTTTAAGGTATTTGATGCCTGTACATTGTACCGTTACAAATGGTTAAAATGACAGATACGTTATGTCTACTCTACCACAATAAAAAATAAAGTTAAAAATAAAAAATGAATAGATAAAAGTAAGAATCTCCCGTTTTTAGCCCAGAAGATATGACATCATAACTCATCTACCCACCAAACGGTGGGACAAAACAGGTAGGAAGTCCGCTGGTGAGAAAGTTGACTTGAAGAGAAGGAAGTCGGCCTATGAGTCGTGTCTAATTTCAAAGGGTATCAATTGCTCTTCAGATTATGTATGGCCCCTGACATACGTGAGAATGGAAAATTAATGATAAGAAAAGAAGAAGTTTCCATAGTTTAGTAAAGCAGCCAAGAGGGTGAAATAGACTCTGATTGCAAAATGTTAGAGATCTACCTAATTAAAATAAGCCCTCACTTTGAGGCCCAATTTCTTGGGCCACATTTTCCAATACATGGTTGAGGTTGGGTGGGGCCTCCAGTCCAGGTTTCTGAGACTTTGAGACTTCTTTTAGGAAAGCCTTTAATCCCTCTTTTCAGTAAGGCTGCTCTTGCCAGGAATGGCAAGCTTGACCTGACTCCCGTCTTTGGTGCTGCTCACGACATGAGTGGCGACTGTGTCACTGCACTTGTAGGGGGCGATTTCCTGCACGATGCCTGATGCGCCTTCTAGTGGCATCTATGGGGAAAGGAAGGGGGTCTAGCGCTGCTGAAAAGCCCAGCCTCCAGCGCTTTCCTTCATTGGATGCCTTGGTCCAGAGAGAGCTCCCTCAGGGGTCATTGCAGAGTGGAGTCCTTGGTACCCTGTGTATCAGTGTATAAGCCCAAGAATTCGGGGCACTTAACAAGAGCTTCGTATGTCTCTTCGTTTATTTTTCAGTGGAGTTCAACAGCACACATTCAATAGAAATTCTAGAAACTATTCTGGACACATAGGTCTCCAGGGTATAGAGGCCAACTAGATGCTAACAGTAACAGTGGCAGAAACTGGTCTGGCTCACCAGCCATGTTTCTTCTCCCTAAGCCTGTGACCAGACGTTATGTCCCAGCCAGCCTTGCATTAGCTCTGACTGGTAACTGAGTTCTAACCCATGCACTGGGTGAAGAAACAATGAATGGCACTTTTAGGCTCATAAAAACTCTCACAATTGATCTTCCAATCTTTCCCACCCCCCCCATAGGCTAGCTGAATGAAGAAGATCTCAAGTCCCTGGAGGACAATGGAATCATAATATGGGACACCACCCAGGGAGAAATGTGTACTTTGGTTTGTGACATCAGTGAGAAATCAACTTTTATGGTATTAAGCCACTGAGATTTTGAACTTGTTTATTACAGCAGCAAGCATTAGTTGGTCTAACTAGTACAGTGACTCTTGTTCTACTTTCAGCATAGCACACTAATAAAAAAAAGCAGCGATGCATATGATAATAAAAAAAGAAGATAATAAGGAGGAAAAGTCATATATGTTTTCATTAAAAAAACTATCCCTTGCTTAATGATACAGAAAGCTTCTAGTAATCTGACCATACTAGAAATGATTGTTAAGTGAATCTATTTTGGTAATGATAACCATTGTAAAACCAGTTATAATTTTTTCTGAAAAAAAAATCCTCATATATGATAGAATTACAGGTTTAAGGATATAACAAATCTTTTTTGAATCAAATTTATAAAAGGAAAGCTGAATAATCTATCACAATGATACAGTATCATAAACCATATAGAAATTATGAATAACATTGTACAACATTCTAGATTACAAAAGAAGTATCTGCATTATATGTATATCAATTGGTAAACATTATTCGGCTGCCAGAATTTCACTCTAACAACCTCACCGGGGAGGTTCTGTTCTACTGTCCAATAGGGCCAATGAGGAAACATCACTGACCATCTGGCAGGGATGCTCTGGTGGGCTTGCCTGCCCTGGGTGGGAATAGGGTAGAGGACTTCTGAGACCTCTTTAAACTCCGAGAACTTGTGTCTTAGGAAAGGAGACAAATGATCTCCAAATTCCTTAAGCTTTACGAGTGCCATATTTGGGATTCTTGGAGTGATTTTGTGACTTAGTTTGTGAAAATTCCTAATTCTAAATTCTAAATAAGAAAAACTAAGAAAAAAAATAAAAATCCATATTTGCATTTGATGAGGTCTTCCTATAAATTTCCCTGATGCTCTTTTGGAATATAAAATTATACTGACTTTGCATTCCCTGAGTTCTTACTAACTCAGGGATAAAGGGCAGGTGGGAAGAATGTGGATTCTTTAATCCTAAAGAGCTACCAGCATTTCAAAAGCAGATAAGTCATCCTGCAACTTCCCCATATATTTGGGAGGGGAAAATGAGTTGGAAATAAAGTAAATGGTTAAGAACTATCGCTAATTGAAGATCAATCAGAAGTTAACCTACATTATATCTGAAATTATAGTGCTAATTGATGGAATGCTAGGATGCAATTTAAAAGCAGATGGCTCACACATGGATTTTCACAACTCAAGTAACAGAAAAGATTAGATATCCTGCCATATTTGTTTACTCCTTCAATATCCAGGAATGGGCACCTTCAAAAACACATTTATGAAAGAAGGAAACTTCCTCTTTAGTTTTATTGGTTTAATTTCACCGGGAGCCTATTGGGAGCCTATGTTTGGGATGGAGGTAGGCTAGGGGCAGGGTGTGAGCAGTGAGTAGATATGTACATATTACCAAACATAAATTGCCAGTAAGCGTTCTGTTTAACTGCTGTTGCACATGAAATCTCTGTTCCCAGCAAGGAGAAATTTGCAGGCTGGTCGCATTCATCACCAGAAAAAGCCCTGGATTTTCTGCTGCTGTTGTGTTTGGTGGCTTGTTTTAATTAGGGACCAGGAAATTGATCAGTTTTAGCCTACCAAGCATGAATTCCGGCTTAGGTTCTTATTCCTTTCGCCACCATTTTCGGAATTAATTTCTACGATTCTTCAGCTGCATCAGCATTTTGACCCTCGATTCACATGAATCCAAAACAGTTGGTTGCATTGGTCAATACAAGCAAGAAAATTCTTGAAATGAAGTCAAGAAAATCACTGTTTCAGTCAAAAATTTGATCTAAATGTAATAAGAAGAGCCTAAAGTCCACCCTTTTAATGAGAAGCAAAGGGCTGTGAAGAGATTTTACTCTAAGGCAAAATATAAGAGAAGACAAATGTTTTAAAAATGTCACTCTCTGAACAATCCAAAGAGCCTATGGCACAATTTCCATGTGTGTCCTTTTAACAGTGAACGAATTTAGCATTCCGTGAACACTTGCCTGTATTTCTGCTCTCCACCCCAACACACACACACAAAACAAGACAAAGCACTAGTTTTAGATGCAAAGATTGCACTCCTCCTTAACAGATACATTCATTGTTTAACGGAGCCTATTTTGGGGGAAGCAAATCCTTTAGTTCTTAAGATGGTATCAAATGTAACATTGACTTGCATTTCAGAAAACACCGGTACACACGTGGCTTAGAATTGAAAACAAGACAAAGGAGAGGGGAAGGAAAAGAAGCTTTAAAAGGAAAAGATGTCTCCAGATGATGAAAGGAATATTTTGCAATGAATGATTGAACGATAAAAATAAAACCTGTATTACCTACAAAGCACAACCAAACACAACCTGGTTCTTTAGGAAGTCTCTCTGACTACAGACATATGTGAATGAATATGGAATAAGTTAGCGATGCTTCTGTTACTACTGTCATATTAGAGAGAACAGAGGAGGGGGACTGAGGGAGGGACCTGAGATCTGGTCTCGGCACCTTCCGGTCATATGTGACATTGACCAAGCCCCTCTCCCTTTCTAGGCTTCAGCTCCCTCATCTTTAGAATAAGGGGATTCATTCAGATCACAGTTACCCAATGAATTTGCCAGAACTCTAGTTCCATAGGCTAGTGAGAGTATAAAGTTAAAAAATAAAAAAATACTAAATTAAATTCAATTAAAAGATTCTATACTCAATAAATTAGGAAAACATTGGGTTACACAAAATCAAGTAGGTGTCTTTACTGCAGAACCTCCTGGTACTCGGTATACAGTGCCGATATTTTCTTCATGGCACATACTGATGTCCTATTTATTTATTTATTGCGTATCACTGACCCACCCTCTCTGACTGGTTAGGAGCTCAGCTCCACAGGAGCTGGGGCCTGGTTTGCCTTGAAGGACAGTGGAGTGTTGACTAGGGCCAGCTTTGAGGGTGTGTGACCTCTGCAGTTGCCCAGGTCGCTATGCTCAGAAGGTCCCCACCCTTGGTTTAAAGTTCTTCTGTTGCCATCTTGAAATTCTGAATTAATTTTGAACAAGGGACACCAAATTTTCTTTCGTCATTGGGCCCTCGTAGATTATGTAGGCCATCTTGGTGTTAACTAGAGACAGATCACCTGGCTTCGAAGCCTACTTCTGCCACTTACGACTTTTTGGCTTTGGGCAAGTTAGTTTTACCTCTGTGACCCTCTGTCTCCTCATCTGTTTAGAGGGGCTGATAATGATAGTACATGCTCTTAGGGTTGTTGCAAAGTTTAAATGAGTTAGTATAAGCAGAACACTTTGAATAGGGTCTGGTACCTTGAAAGTGCCATGTACACATTGGATATCACAGTCAATCACCCAGTACTAGAATGATGTCTGGCCTGGGGTAGCACTCCATAAATATTTATCAAATTAATGAGTACATATGCCACAGCACTCATAAAAAATCTTTCCCAAAGGAAAATACAATATGTATGTGACTGTTGAGTCATTTGACTTCAGAAACTACTCTCACAAAATCCAAAGTTATACAATGAAAGTTTCTTTTCCGATCCTTTCTGCTAATTGTGATATCGGTTTTCATCCACAGTTCCTATGGAGCTTTGTAACTCCCACAGTCCTTATTATAATGCTGGGGCACTTTAGGCCTCTGGAACAGATCTCAGGAGATAGAATTTCTCTCTCTGATCTTCTCCTGTCCTCCTTTCACCCCTAGACAGGACTCAAATCTGATTGTGGGTCAAAAGACCCTCATTCCAGAGAGGGTACTGCCCCATACCCTAGAGGAAGGAATGCTGCCCAGGGAGACCAGGAAGAATCTGAACAATCAGGCCTTGCTTGGTCTAGATCATGTACTTTTTGCCCAATCACATTTCCGCATGGTTGTCCATCATGCCTATGTAATGAAGGCTCCATAAAAACCCAAGAGGACTGGGTTCAGGGAGCTTCTGGACAGCTGTACGCGAGGAGGACCTGGAGGGTGGCACATACAGGCAGGGCGTGGAAGCTCTGTGCCCCTTCCCCCGTACCTTGCCCTGTGCATCTCTTCATCTGTATCCTTTGTAATATCCATTATAACAAATTGGTAAATGTAAGTGTTTCCCTGAGTTCTGCGAGCCACTCTAGCAAACTAACTGAACCCAAAGAGGGACGGGGTCATGGTCCTGAGTCAGCAATCTAGTTCTCAGTTCTTGGTGTGCTCTTGGCCAAAGAATGACCAGACACACCGAAAGCAAGGTAAGCAGGAAAATGAGGTTTATTGAGAAGGAGCAAGATAAGTTTATAGAGCAAGAGCAAGATATGTTCACCACAGACAACGAACGGGCCCCCTGTCACAACAAGAAGCTCTGGTTATGGTCTGGGATCCTGTTTTATACTGTCCAGATTGGGCCCTCCTCATGGTTCAGATCGCCATGGAACCACTTTGATGGACAGTTGATGGAATGATAATTAGCCTTGGGTTACTCTAGGTCACTTTCCAGATCCTATTGTGCCTGGGCTGCCTGGCTCCAGGGCTGAGGAATTCCCTGCATTCTTTCCCAGACTGGCAGGGCGTTCCTCCTGTCCCCCAGGGTGTGGCAATTGCTCTGGGCAGGATTAAGTTGGGGCAGCACCAAGACAGGGCACCCATCCTTGTCCTTCTTCCCAGGTGAGGCCATTGGTTGAGGCAGCACCAAGGTGAGGTGCCCGCCTTTGTCTTTAGGATAGCTGGAGGTCCCTCGATATCTACCTAACAATGGGAAGCCCAACTTGAAGCTGGTGCATCAGAAGCTCCAGAGGCCCGGATTTGTGACTGATGTCTAGGGGGAGGGGGCGTCTTGGGGACAGAGTCCCTACCTTGTGGGATCTTACATTATCTCCAGGTGGATAGTGTTGGAGTTGAATTAGAGGATGCCCAGCTGGTGCCTGCTGCTTGGTATGTGAGTGAAAACCCCACATCTGGTCACAGAAATCCTATTCTGTGTTGATTATTGTGGAGTTTAAAGGAAAGCACGATCTGAGGAGTGTTTTTCCCAAAGGACTAACCATCCCACAACTCTCCTTGGAGATAACCTATGCTACCTGTTTCTTAAATACATTTCAAATATTTTATGCAAAAACAAGCAAATACTTTTTTTTGCATTTTTACACAAAAGGTAGCATATATAGGAAAACATATATATGGTATATATGCGTGTGTATAGTACTGTTGGGGCTCAGAAAATTATACCCCAAAATATGGCACTTTGACACGCTGAACTAAAGAAGTAGCCTCGAGGTGTCTGACTTCCCCACCCCCACCCAGTCTCATCTCCGTGATCCTCCTTCTATCCTCGGAAGCACCGGAAAGGAATTCTCTGGAATATCCTTATCTGACAAAGAAAACTTCTTTCCAAAAGAAACACAATTATCTTAAGAACCCCTCCCTAGGAATCTCATCTAATGACCATGGAAGTTTAGAAGAGACGGGAGTTGTCACCATGCCCCACAGACCTTTCCATCTAATCTTCTCCACATCTGCACAATCAGATAATCTTTGTTTGCAATGCAGTTCTGCCTCCCACCTTTCCATAACTAACTTACCCCAAAGCTATTTTTTCTCCTTCAATCAATTACAAACTAGTTTCTGTTCTTCAGGACCATTTATTTACAGTTCCCGCCCCTCCTTCTTTCCAGTGAAGAGGGTGCTTAAACGTGAACCTTCTGGCCCTTCTTTCAGTTTTCACTCTCTTTCCTTCCCTAAGGTAGATAGGTATGTTTTTCACTTAGTATGTCTTGGAGAAAGAGTTCTAAGGTCCCCAATAATCTATTTATGAATACATCGTATCACATTTTTTTACAGATGTACTGCAATTTATTTAAG
>RJWJ010046757.1:0-11236 GCA_004363605.1 Indri indri
ATAAGGGAAGGAGCAAAAAGTTAACAGGCGGGAGATGTAGCTGACAGTGTTTCTGCTCTTCCATGTGATAAGGGGTGTATCACATTTTCCCCTATCTTAAGTGAATATTAACATCTGTACTTTCTTGCTAATCACCTATCCAAAGGTCATTTTGAAAACAAAAGGAGGCATAGATATGAAGACATTTTAAAAATATGAAATGCTGGCTGCCCTTATCATTGTACGTCAGGACCATGTTCGTGAATAAACATTCATGGCCCCTCCAGCTAAGGCCCTGGAATAGGGAAATAAAAACCAAACTTAAATTCCAAACACAGGCCTTATGCAGGAGACCATTTTAAAGACAGAATTCATTAGGAAAGGGAAATAGAAGTCTGCAGCAAACATTTCCAACAGAGTCTAAGACGGCAGTCACATGTTTCCCCCCGGACCTTAACCTTCTTCTAGAAGTGCTTTCCAAGACCAACCTTCAAAGTTACCCTTTGCTCTTCTGCCTCACTGCTGTGAAAGCTCAAACCCCATCATTTGAAACCCAAGAACTCCTGAAACCACAGAATACAATCAGAAAAGTAACTGGCTCATTTTGTGTGGCAAACAGAATGCGTGCGAACGCTACCTGTGGGCAGATGTCATGGGTTTAAAGGTGTGCCCTCGAAATACGGGGAATAGGCCTTGCTGATGTCATGAGTTAAGATGAGGTCATACTGGAATAGGATGACCCCCTACTCCAATATGACTGTTGTCCTTATAAAAAGGGGAAATTTGGGGACTGGCACGTGCGCACTGGGAGAACACCAGGTGAAGAGATGCGAGGAGGGCCAGGCGTGGTAGCTCACACCTGTAATCCTAGCACTCTGGGAGGCCGAGGCAGGAGGATCTCTTGAGCCCAGCAGTTTGAGGTTGCAGTGAGCTACGATGATGCCACTGCACTCTACCCAGGGCGACAAGGTGAGACTCTGCCGGAAAAAAAAAAAAAAAAAAAGGGGGACACGAGGAGAAGACGGCCACCAAGCCTTTTCAGCAAACGACCAGAAGCTAGAGAGAGGCACAGGCACCCAGACGGAACCAAGATTCTCCCCTTAGAAAGAACCACCACCGTGACACCTTGATTTCAGATTTCTTGCCTCCCGAACTGTGAAACAATAAATTTCTGTTGTTTTAAGCCACCTAGTTCAGGGAACTTTGTTATAGCAGCCTTAACAAACTAACAAAACAGAGAATAAAAACATACGTAGTCCAAGTATAATAAAAAAGGAAACCTGAACAATACAACCACATAGCAGCTCATTCCAGCCACAATCCCATCTAGAGGGAGAGTCAACACAAACCAAAAAGTAGTATTTACTCACGCTGCCATCCACTTTACCTTTCGGTATACGAGCAGTTTAAATATTCGAAAGTTAAAACAATTTTTTGATAAATGATAAACTACACTGCAATTCCCAAAGCATTGACTGGTTCGATCAGGGAACATCAGAGTAGAGTGCCCCAAAATTCATTTTTCTAGCAGAGTTTTGCCTCGTAACAGAATAGGCTGATGAATCACAGCACACAGCTCCTGTGTTCTTATCACTTAGGGGACGAATAGAGAGCTGCCTTAAAATAGGTCACCTACATCAAGTATGCAATGATGGGTTTCTCAACTGATCGCAATAGGTCCTAGTGATGAATGAGTTTACCTTTTTCTTATGTTTAGGAATGTACAAAGTCATACATGTTAATTAAAAGTATAAATTAGTGTTTTAAACCAAAGGTGCTGAAATTTTCGTGTTTACATATCCTTGCTTTTTTTTTTTCCATTTTAATTAGAAGACTGTCACATTGGAAAAACTTCATAGGAAATTATATGTTATTCACAGATAATGGCATATATAAATCTGTGGCTTAGGGGCATTCTGTAAAAATTAATACTTGGGAAAAATACGTGAAAATCAGTTCCAGGGAGTGTATATGAAAAAGTACACACTAAAACACTGTGGTATTTAAAAAGACTTGTATTAATGTTTTGGATCCTATTTTTGCATTGACTTCCATTGTCATACTGGGTATCATTATTATTATTATTGAAACATGACATGGGCAAACTGGGATTTCTCTCTGGCACTGAGTCTTTCCCAGCTGCTGAGTATAGTAAGACTAAAAAAGGCTAAAAGGTTAAAGGAAAACGGAAGAATGAAGGTTACTGTAGCAGCAGCCACAGAGCATGGGTGGCACCACCCATGAAGAACATTTCGATTACACATTCTGCTCCAAGCAGACAGATGGAGGTAGGACGAAACTGACGCTGGTGAAGCCTCGACTCCATGCAAGCACGGCATCATGGCCCCTATGTACAGGAGGTCTCCCTCAATCCTCCAGTCAATCCTGTGAGCTAGGTAATTTCCTCACTTTACAGATATGTGGAGTTCAGAGAGGTGAAGTATGCTGCCCAAGAGCACACAGCAGCCAATGGGAAGCCAGAATCATGTCCCGGGGGAGACTGACCACAAAGCCCCTGTTCTTCCCAGGTCACATGGACACCAGAGCACCAGGCCACTTAGCACTCGCTTTTCCCAGCTGACTCCTTTCTTTTCACCCACTCTCCAGGAGACTCCACAAGGGTTTCCTTGCCGAGTGTTACTCTATATTCAAGATGACGACTCCAAAAATATTTAGCTGCCGAACACATACCATAACAATGAAAAATCCTGCCTCTATGAATCGCACTTAACATACACCGAATGCATCACCTGCATTTCAGATGGCGCTGCATCCACACCCTACGCAAGGGATGCAGTTGTACTGAGTACTCCGTTTACGTGTGTTCAGAATAAACAGCTAAAGGACTTAGCCGAGCTAATTTAATTGTAGACCCGGGGTCACCATTTGGCCATACAATCCATGGCACACCAAGTCAGGGCAGGGGGTTCCTAGAAGCTAATTCCAAAGAGAGTGGCTCTGCCCTCTCCAGAGATGCTGCTTCCCTTCCAGAGCACCCTGGCTCTGGGTCACACGTTGACGTCACACCTCTCGGGGGCAGAGGCAGTGGGAGAGAGGACGGCAGGTGAAGCGACCGGAGGCACAGTGGGTCACTTCAGGGAGGGTTTACTAGGCCGCAGTCTGCACCCCTGGCTAAGAGAGGTGTGAGGTCAGGGCCCACGTTTTCATTAACTCCACGTGCCTGTTCATACAGACAGGAGAGAGAGCATCTCTCGGAGAAGTTGCAGGAAACGAATTCACCAGTGGCGCAACGGCCACAGGTGGGGTTCTGGGGCTCAGCCCACCTTTTCGTAGTTGGAGAACCCCCCCATGACGGCAGGGTCCACGATGCCGCTGAGCAGCATGGACAGCGGGTGCACGGAGAGCGAGCGGTCCCAGGCGTGCTGCTGCACGCAGTTGCTGATCCTCTCGTTGGTCAGCTCCATGGTCTCGATGGCGTTCTCCAGAGGGCTGATCTCCTCCTGCGTGGCAGAGCACATGGGGGACGAGGACGTTTTGCCAGCTCCAAGCAAAGAAAGAAGAAAAGTTCAACCAGTTCCCCTCAAGAGTCGTGACACACCCATAAGTGACACAAGAGGGAAGTGTCGCTGCTCAAGGTCATGCTTATTAGGATTCCACAGACAGGGTGGTAAGATGCAAAATAAGCTACTTAAAATCTCCTTCGGAAGCAGAATGAGGACTTCGAAATTGGAGCTATGGGAAGGAATATTCCTCGGGGCAGAGTGGCTACAGAAAACCTGAGTAGAAAAACACTGGAGCTGTGGTTAGGATTATTTCTTAGACAAAGATTCCTTGGTGATTTGTGAGGTCAGTTGACAACAGAGTATCAGATATCAGATCTGAGACATTTCTGCACAGCCAAGAATGTCCACGGGCAGGACGTCTGATGCGTCCTCACGAGAAAAAGCAAGTGATGCCGGAAGCCAGGGATTCGGACCACACGTAAGTAACCTCGGCACGGATCCTGTGGTTAACACAGGTCAGAAATAACAGGATGTGTTAGACGGTTCCGGCTGAATTTTGGATGAAAATGAAATAAGACACAGCACAGATTCAGAGAGGGCTCTTCCTACGAAATGCCTTCAAAACCAGCTTTTGAGAAGAATCATCTCCTCTTCATCTTACCCGTCGCCAGCGAGCTGACCTCCTACTCCAGACCGACTCCGAGTCTCTGCCCAAAAATCACATCTATGCTTGAAGAATAATGATTTATGACCCATCAGACTTCAGTTCAGATTTGTTCCAGAAATAGTTCTTGGACACCTGCTTTATGCTAAGTACCAGGCCACACGCCATAGTTAAAAAAGTGATTACGATGAGCTTCACAGCTGGGAGGAGCTTGCGGTGTTAGTGGGGTCAAGACATGTAAACCTGGTAGGTTAGAAACACGCCCGGAGTGCGACACACAGACACAAGCCCTCTAACCCAGCCTGGGTGTTCCAGAGATGGCTTCATGGACAAGGTAGTGCCTAAACTGAATCTCACACGAGCTAGGTGAGGTCCAAGAGTGGCAAGAGGACATTTTACACAGAGAAGATGATCCAAGGTCATGGAGGACTGAAACAGCATGGAACGAGCAGTTTTGTTCCAATAGATTCCCTAGGAGATGCGGGAAGAGCCGGGTCGCTAAGGCTTTATGTGCATGTGCTAAGGAGTATGGGCTTCATACTCCAGCCGCGCGCAGCCCACAGAGGGCTCTAAGCATGAGAATGAATGAAATGGTCAGGTTTACTCAATGGGATTTGCACAGAGATGGTTAAGAAAGTGGACCAAGGCAGGGAGGCCAATTAGAAGGTTGGAAATAAAACAGATTTAATAAATATTGAAAAGGTGAAACGAGCAGCTTCTGGGAAAGATGAAGAGGGAGGAATCTGGGGTGACCGGTGATGTGATGATCTGAGAATAAAAGAAGAGAAAGGGCTTTGGGAGAGGAGCTGGAACTGGCAGGAAGCTCCCAAGAGGCATTCCAAACATGCCTCAGTGGCTGGCAGGATCAGGGAGGGGACAATACTCCTCTGGGCACAAAAGAGTCATTCACTGTGAGTAACCTTTAGGGTTGGTGTTGTAACATCAGTTTTACAAAGGAGCTCTATAATACAAGCATGCCTTTTATTTCTCTTTTGAAAAACAAAGTTGGCCCGAGGAGGCTGGCCACGCTGGTGCGAACTGCAGAGGGCACCGAACAAAGGCTGTGATTATATTTGGAGACAAAGTTTTTTTCTCAGTTCCAATTTCAAATGACTCACTGTGGAAATCTGTTTGACTTCAAACCACTTGAGAATCCCGGGAAAGGTATAGGCAGTCGTAAACGTGGTCCGTTCAATCCACATAGTCTGGTGGCAGGAAGGAAAACATGGAATGCTGGTCAGTTCCCAGGCAAAACAGCCAAACTCCTGGGTTCAGTGAAGTGAGATTCCATTCCCAAATGCCTAAGTGAATGGGCCACACTTTCTCAAAAAATTTAAGGATTCTGGATGTTTAAAGCTGAAAGACATCATCTACTTAGGACTCCTCACCTTACAGATGGAAGCCTGAGGCCCAGACAGGTGTGACTTGCCCAAGGTCCTATTAGCAGCCGGCCCAGGAGCAGAGCCCAGTTTCTAGACTCCCAATCTAGAGTTTTCTATTGAGATGGTAACTTGCAATCTAGGTAATTTGCAGGGGAAGCCTCTGTTCCCAGGGGTGTCACTGTTTCTGCAGGCATTTGCCAGCTAGGTGGAAGACCTCCCTTTCGGATGTCCATTTTACTTTGTTTTAGAGGGAAAAAGGGGTGGACTCACAGCAAATTCATTGTCTGGGTCCTTTTCTCCTTTCCGGAACGGCCGGGAATATCTGAACTGCTGCACTTCATTGGCTCTGTA
Source organism: Indri indri (assembly GCA_004363605.1). Classification (NCBI taxonomy): domain Eukaryota; kingdom Metazoa; phylum Chordata; class Mammalia; order Primates; family Indriidae; genus Indri; species Indri indri. The sequence continues at coordinate 5,841 of RJWJ010046757.1, forward strand.
GTAGCTGGAGCAAGACACGGCAACGAGGCTGTAACTTCTCTCTTCAAACAAGCACTCCTGGATCTGACTTCAACAAACCCTGGGATACCCCTGCCCAGGCTGAGTTGTACCCACTGAGCTGCCTCACAACCAACAGTCTCCATACTGAAGGCTGGAAGCAGTGCATGATTTGATTTTATTTCACATCTTACTTTCATACAGTTTATGAATTTATTTCGCAGCTCACAACCGTAAAAGGCGTATGTATTGACACCCAAATTTGTGACCTCATTTGTATAGTTTTATAAAAGTTCTAGCAATCCCATTAACACTCAGCTTCTCAAGAGAAGGGATAAGGCCCTCAGTCACTGAGGTCTAATCCCTTAGGGATGCTTCTGAGTAAAAATACTCAGGGATCTGAAACCTAGCAGTGATTTCCCTCTGCCTAAAAAAACAACCCCCTGCATCCTTTTGAATTACTAAGCTTTCATCTTACACTAAAAATAGAATAGACAGCTCTTCCAAATTGTAATGAATTTAAGGCTTGGATTTTTATGTATTTCTGATAAAAGGTGTGAGAGAGACAAAAGGTTTTTTTGTTTGTTTGTTTTTTACTAAGAGAAAGGGTCTTGCTCTGTTGCCCAGGTTAGAGTGTAGTGGCACGATCATAGCTCACTGCAGCCTCAAACTCCTGGCCTCAAGTGATCCTCCTGCCTCAGCCTCCCAAGTAGCTGAAACTGTAAGTGACTACATGCCTGGCTAATGTTTTAAAAAATTTTTTTTGTAGACATGGGATCTTGCTGTGTTGCCCAGGCTGGTCTTGAACTCCTGGTTCACGCACGGAGGTGATCCTCCCGCCTCAGCCTCCCAACGTGCTGGGATTACAGGCATGAGCCACAGTAACCAGCTATGTTTTTTTTAGAATAAAGAACCACTCACTTTAAGATCTGCTCCGGAACTGGTTTATCCTTGTAGTTGGGCGGCAGGTTCATCACGGGCTTCACGGTGAAGCACTGCATGTCTGAGACGCTCGTTAAGGAAAGAAAGGAACTGGGCCACGAGGTGTCAGGCAGCAGGGCCCCCTGTTCTTCCTGCTTCCCTGCCAGAAATGCCACCAGCACCAATCACCCCCTTTGACCTGAATGCCAGGACTGCATTGAAAATGAGGTTTCCATATGTATCACCGAAATGCCTCATTCAGGGATTGATCCTAGGACATTTCTTTTGGTCAGACAGACACCTGGCAAACATCCTCGCCTTAAGGAAACAGGCATCCATGAGATATCGGGGAATAAGTGATTAGAAATGGTTTTAAATAATTTCTTTTGGACAAACACCCCTCTGAATGCCAGAGGTCAGGCAACAGGAACTGCTTTTATCTTTGGATATCGTCTGTTTATCCAGTGCCCCAGCCAGGCACTGCACTAGGGTGTTTTGAAAATGTTTCTTTAATATACACAACACTACAAGATGGATATCATCATTCTCCTTTTACAGATGAAGAGTATGAAAATGAAGAGGCTAAAACCCAACACCACCCAACTGGTAAGTGGTGAAGTCAGGCTTTAAAACCAGCTCAGCCATAAGGGCTCCTTCTCTGATTTAAATGATCTCCTGTTAGAAACAGCTCTCCCGCCATCACCCCCAGTGCAGAGATACACTGTTTCAAAGTCTGTAACGGAATCCAGAATTCAGAACAGAAGTCTATTTTCTAGTCAAGCTCCCTATCTGGCTACAAAATGTATCCTTTCGCGTTCAAGATCTGCTTATCAGCTCTCCCCTTTAATGACTTCATAACCACCAGCTGAGGATATATTGGGGTCCCAAATATTTTACATACGATGAGAACCTGCAGCACAATGTCTAAATGGGTGGTCTGTGGACACAGGACACCTCTGTCTGCAAAGAAGGGACTGCAACCCCTGGCTTCTCTGGGTTAGCTGGGGCTGTACCAGGGTGAAGAGCCTCTGGGTCTTTCTTCCCCACCGCAAGGATGCACTGCTTCGGGGAGGACTTGATGTCTTCTCCGGGGGGCGTGGTACTGGTCATCTTCTCCGCGTTGGGGAACTGCGTCAGCAGCCTCAGGCTGAAGTCCTCTCGCCTCTCGTACTCCTTCCCCCGGTAGATAAAGATTTTATTCTGCAGGTCAGAGACAGTACGGGAAATCATTAAACAGGACGAGTGAAGAGGCAACCGGAGTTCTGGGTACTGGGGGAGCCACTGTACTCCCCGGCCAAAGTTCAATCCACCATTGTCGAGTTCTCGTTGAATACCTATTACAGCAACTATTGAATCTGACCAGAGCTGTGGTTTATTTGGGGAGTTAAGTCACAGGCATAAAAAATACTCAGCCCAGTGCACCTCAAAATGTGGCCCACAGACCGGGGCCAGTCTGCAAACAGTCTGCTCGGAAAAAAGGGGCTTGCACCCTAATTTAAATCCACAACATTACCAGGCATGCTGATATTTGTCACAGCAAGACATTCTCAATGAAAGAAGTGCATGCATTAATTTACATCCAGGTAAAAACTCTTATCTATCTTAGTCATGATCCAGTAACAGTTTGTGGACCAGCACTTTAAATAGCACTGCTTTAGGATAGGATGATGAGAAGTGTAACACCGTACCACATAGTGATACAGTTAACAGCACAGGTGACAGCAGTCCCCAGCCATCCTGAAAGTCTCACAGAAAATAAGAGCATTAAATACTATTTTCTCAGGCCAGGTACAGTGGCTCACGCCTGTAACCCCAAAACTTTGGAAGGCCAAGGCAGGAGGATCTCTTGAGCCCAGGAATTCAAGACCAGCTTGGGCAACATAGCGAGACCCTGTCTCTACAAAAAATATAAAAAAAATTAGCTGGGCGTGGTGGTGCACACCTGTATTCCTAGCTTCTCAGGAGGCTTAGGCAGGAGGATCTCTTGAGCCCAATTTTTGTGAAGAGATAGGTTTTTATTTCACTTGGGTAAATGCTCCCTGGCTACAGATGCTTCCAGCACAGGATACCTTTTTTGGTTATTGTCTAAATTTCACATTCACATTTACTAACATCTCCCCTGTTAAGTTATAAAATCCACAAGGGTAGAGACCATGTCTGAATGTAATCAACAGGATATTTCCAACGCCTCGTCTGTGCTTGGCAGAGCAGATATTCAGTAAATACTGACTGAATGAACAAATGAATTGTCTCCTCATTAGGCGCCGTTAAGACCGTAAATTGCTTCCTTTTATCACTTTTTCTTTTTACATTAGGGGAAAGCAGATGGATAATACATGTTTAAGCAAAGCTCAGCTCTAAAAGAGGCTTCCTTTTTGTAGGAGGTAAGAGTTTTTGATTTTTAAACCGTAACATCAATATCACATCATAGACAATTTTGAGATGGAAGAAAAATACCATCTTCGTCACTGGTTAGTGCACCAAAAATGTTTTTAGTTTTGGGAGACTCTTGCAGTCTTGCTCTTAGGATACTTGTTTTCAAACTAGCCCTGGCTGGAAATACAATAAGCATCTAAAAGCCAGTCCACGCTTTTCCCCAGCCTGACCTGCAGCCGCTGGCAAGTGGAGGGAATGGTTCTGTTTTTCCCTTTTTCGTTCCCCCACCTGGGGAAAGTCATTTCACAAAAGACCTGGCAGAACACCAGGGGTGTCCGGGGGTGTGGGGTGAAGGGGCTGGCTGCTCAGGAAGTGGTTTCCCTCCCCGACCTCCCACAGCGAGAAGATGGGTCGGCAGCTGCTAACACACTGTTGTCCATCTGGAAAAGAAATGAGCATCTTCCCTTCCTCACACTGCCCGGCCTAATGGCCTTGGGGACCACCCTCAGGTTCCTCACCCGCAGGAAAGAGGGAAAGCCCTGGCCGTAGTATCCAACAGCAAAGTACTCAGGCTGAGGCCTCATTGCCTTAATGATGTTCTCATAAAACGAGGCTCTTTTTTTCTGGAAAACAAAACAAGACATTCCACTGGGAGGTTACAAGGACACTGTGGGGGGATGGGCGGGGAGGGGGGAAGATCACACTGTTTGCTTTGCTGTTTCCCGTGTAACACAGAGAAACGAGAGGTCTTTGGGAAACATCATATGCGGGAGAGGGTTATCCTGTTCTTGGATCAGAGGTTTTGGACCTGGGGTTCACGAACGCGCCTCGGAGGGCCCCAAATCCCCGAGGCTGTGTGCAGAAGCGTGTGCACACGCTCGTTCTTCTGCATAGGGAGGCAGGGCGCAGCTTTGGGCAGTTTCTCGAAGCGGGGTCAGGACCTCTAAAAGGTTAGCTGCACTTAAGGAGCCACATGGGAGAAGACGATAAAAGAACATTCCAGTTTGTGCAGTGGTTTGGATTAAAGTCTGTGGTTCAGTTGTAAGTGCCCAGAAGGTGGTGGTGACGTTCTGTTTTTCAGCATCTGGTACCACCTCTATCTTTTAATTCTTCATCAGGGGAGTGGCTTCCTAGCTCAGGCTCACAGAGAAAGCAAGATAGGTAGGTAGCCAGATCCAGGGGGGGATACGGGGCGGTCCCTAACCGCCCCCACCACAATGGTTAGCACGCCTATCGCACTGTTCTTTCTAGGTGACAGTCTCTGTCAGAAGGTTTTCTCAGACCGGTAACATGTTACGTTACTAACATCTCAGTGCAATTCAGTTGATAAAATATGTGAATATTTTTGCATGTCATGGCAGGAGCTGGTATAGCACATTGGTACATTTTTTATTAATACAAGGTGATCTTGACAAACAGCTCCTCAAAATAAATTATTGTTCCATAACGACAGGCGACCTGACCTTTTGTAACTCGTCCACTAAAAATCATCAAATGCAATATTGGGTTTGCTATTTTTGTTTTGCTCTGACGATGGCTGGGAATACGGAAGATCCACAGAAAGACCTTCCAAATGGCACCAGGAAGGAAGAGAGGGCTGCAGACAGGGGTCCCTGAAAGGTGTGCAGAGACAGCATCTCCAAGTCACTGATATCTGAGGCTCAGTATCTACCGCCCTTTGGAGGCAACCCTGCCTGCCCCAGAGACTGGAGCCTCCCATGAAGGATAATATAAAGAAATAATGGTCCAAGCTTTCAGACCACATTCTTTTTCATTTTTATTTCCAGCAAGGTTTACTTTTCCATTGTAAAGAACACCATTTTTCCCGACCTTCTTCAACTTACAAAAACATTTTGGTGAATGCTAATTTTAGCAGCCCTGTTGGAGATCTAATATATTTGAGCCAGACTCACCAGGAGATTGCCAAGGCCCTCGTAGTCGAACACTTTGCTCTCATATGTCTCAGCCAACTCCTTGCTCAGTTTGATTGCCTTCTCCCACATCTTCAGGAAAAGAAAAGTAGGGTTAAAAGTGGAGAACAAAGCAGTCATTGATCCAGCTGCAAAAGCCACGGGAGAGTCACCGGGAATGAGCGGGCAGGT
>RJWJ010046758.1:0-11241 GCA_004363605.1 Indri indri
AGGCATGCGCCACCATGCCCGGCTGATTTTTTCTATATATATATTTTTAGCTGTCCAATTAATTTTCTTTCTATTTTTGGTAGAGATGGGGTCTCGCTCTTGCTCAGGCTGGTCTCGAACTCCTGAGCTCAGAACGATCCGCCCACCTCGGCCTCCCAGAGTGCTAGGATTACAGGCGTGAGCCACCGCGCCCGGCTTATTCATTATTTTTATTATTTTCATATTACACGTATGTAATTATTCACAGGAGAGTAATATTTTTGTACCACACCACAATGTATACCACAATTTCTAACTGTTAAGAATAATTTAAGTAATACTAAGGAAAATTCAAAGTGACTTATTGTTTGTATCTATTATAAAGTCCTGATGATTCTTAAACTTTAGTGTGCATAAGAAACACCTGGTACATTTATTAAAATGCTGATTCCAAGGCCCTACCTGAATAAGCATCTTGGTGGTGGAGTCCAGTAATGAACATTTTACAGTGTATCTCATTTGCAGGGCCTAATAGTATCTTTGAAGATCTCACCCCTTTTTAGTGAAAAAATTCTGTGTGTGTGTCTATAATAGCTCTTTAAAAATCTTCAGTCTTTACTAGCTCAGTGGTTTGTTTAATCCTAGGGATTTTGTTTGTTTGTTTTGACAGTCCTCTGAATAACTTCAAGTTTATCTCTATTCCACAGTAAGGAACTCTGGCAAGCCATTACTAACGTTGAACTTTTTTTTTTTTTTCCTAAAGCAAGGAAAGCAGAAGGAGAGCCATACAATGAATGACTTTTTTTGAGTATAGCTAGTTTAACTGATAGTTCTGAACATTATCTTCATATTCTTGTTCATTGCCTCTCATTCAGAGAGCATAGCAAAGGCATTTGTAACTGGCCTTTAAATAAGAGAGGCTATCTGATTTATTCTTTATTTCAGAGGATGCTAAAGGCACCCTTTCATTGATGCCTGAGTTCAAAGTTCGAGAGAGAGCATTGTTGGAGTCGTTGCATCGCTTTGGCATGACGGAGGAGGGTTGTGTCCAGGCATGGTTCTCTTTTCCCCATTCCATGCGCATATTCTACGTTCATGCATATAGCAGCAAAATTTGGAATGAGGCAGTGTCTTACAGACTTGCAACCTATGGATCAAGAGTAGTGGAGGGTGATTTGGTCTGTTTGGAGGAAGATGTTGATGATGAGCATCTCCCAAATAGTAAAGTAAGTATCATTTCATCAGTTTTCCAAGAATAGTAATCACACCAGGAACATTAGTTTTCAGAAGCCCTAAGTTTAGAAACACTTTAAAAATAAACATACATTTATTTATTTATTTTTTTACTTATATTTATTCGGCTCCTGCCTCCACTCTGCTGTCAGTTGAGGCTTTATACATGTCGGTAAATGGAAAAATAAAAATAGTCAGCCATATGAAGTGAAAGGTACAAAGGCAGTAAAGATTCTTTTTAAGAACATATTTTTTGGGGGAGGCTGAAGTGGGAGGATCACTTGAGGCCAGGAATTCAAGACCAGCCTGGGCAATGTAGTCAGACCTTATCTCTACAAAAAATTTTAAAAACTTAGCTGGGAGTGGTGGTGCATGTCTGTAGTCCTAGCTACTTGGGAGGCTGAGGCAAGAGGATTGCTTGAGCCTAGGAGTTAGAGGCTGCAGTAAACTGTGATTATGTCATTGTACTTCAGCTTAGGTGACAAAGCAAGCATGTCCCTTAAAAAGACAAATAAAAATATATTTAAAAAATTACACAAATAATGCACAAAGCAGACCCCTCAAAATAAAATTTGAAACATTACAGATGAGGCTGTCATCACTGCCACCCCCATAATGTGTTTCCTTCCCTTCTTCCAGAGAATTAACCTCTGTTGTTTGGCACGTGTATTTCTACACCTTTCTCTATGCTGTCACATAAATATCCACAGAAAATAGATTTTTATTCTATTATAATAGAATAAAAGAAAAGAAAAGACAGGATTTAGAGGCTCAAAACTTAAAATATGAAAATGAAAAATAATAAGATTTTTATAATAATGGTATATGGGACATGTAATGTTATATGTGTTTCTTTTACATAAATCTAATTTTATGTAAATTTGATTTCATAACTTTTTTCCTTTTAGCAATGTCTTAAAGACATTTAGAGTAATGAAATTTTAATGTAATTTATATTATAAAAGTTGATCCTTTGATTTCTTCCCTGAGTATTTTTACCTATGTAGTTTTCATCTAATGAAATTGGATTCTGTAAATCATGCAATGAAATTTATCTTATAATATTGTAATGCAAAAAGAACAAATTATTATTCTCTAATATTAAGTCAGTCTCACAAATAAGGTTTAAAAAGTAGTGAAAGAATTTTGAGTAATGCTTTTATATGTAACATCATATAATCAATGAATTTTTCAGGAGAAAGGATTTTAGAGACCCCCTTTTCTAACTCCCATTTTATAGAAATGAAAATCGAGATGCAGATTGGAGAGTAGACAGATTCAGAGTCACACAGGTAGCAGAACTAGAAAGACCCAGTTTCCTGACTCCTAGCTCCAGCTGGTCTCCACTGGAGAAATCATGGGGTATAGAAAAGGTGTCAGCATTGAGAGCTAGAGCATGGTGCAGTTTTTCAAAAATAAAAAATAGACTTAACTCTACGTAAAAGAAGCTCTATCTAAACTAATGGCATAGTTCTAGGTGTATGAATTAAGATTTTTTTTTTTTTTTTTTTTTTTTGGTTTCAAGTAATACAAACCCACCTGAACTATAGTAATTTAAGAAAAAATTGACAGGAATTTATTAGTCCTCATAACTGAAAGACCATGATTGATTCAGGCACAGCTGTATTTAGGGGCTTAACTGTCCAAATAATCGGTCTCATTTTTTTCATCTTTCAGCTCTGCTTTTCTCTTTGTTAGAGTCATTCCTGGTCTGGCTTATACCTTTGGTGACAAGGTGTTTATTAGTGACTTAGTCTTAGTTTATTAGTGACTGGTCTTATTTCTTACAACTCAAGACTTATTTCTCTGCAAGAAGGAGAGTTTTTCTTTCCTAAAAGTGTCAACAAAAACTGTAAAATCAAGTATCAGTGGCTAGGAATGGCCTGGCTTGGGTCACATGTACAGAACGGAACCAGTAAGGATGGCTGGAGTATGTGATTGGCTAAGCCTACATTCCTGGGCTCCCTTCCTGGGACCATTCCACCTAACCCGTATCTGAGAACTGGGGGTGGGCCCCTGGAAAATTAGGGTGCTGCCAACAGAAAACAGGAAATAAAGGTTGCGCAAGTCAGAACCACAGATGTCTGCTTTACTGTTTCATTAAATGGGTGGTTTATGAATATTTACATAAGTAAATGATCAGTAGGAGGCAGCATGTATTACTAAGAATCGTCATTTAATTGCAACACAGGCTTTCAAACTCTGTCTACAAAGAAATCCAGTGGCATTCTAGGTTTTATTTTACCTCATGTGGGGGAGAAAAGATATGTCAGTGATCTTTTGATAAACAATGAAAAATCATAGGGTTTTTTAAACACCTTCCAGAAAACAGGTCCATTTAAATATTACTTGGGTGACAAATTATTTAGTAAGTCAGACATTTCTAATTCAGAATTTTAAAAGTTAAAGATTACTTTCATAATATACAGCAACAATTTCTGAAATGCATATATTTTATAAGATTTCTTTGTTCAAAATAACATATGCAAGGGCAGTTTTGCAATCAGAATTGTATCTGCTTTTCTGTTGGGGGCTGTAGAAGAAGAGAGAACATTTATTAATTAGCACTGAAAAAAGAAAAGACATGACTTAGAAGCTCAAAATGTAAAAGATAAAAAGATAAACGTTCCTAATAAATGGTATATGGGGTATATAGTGTGCATCTACAGTTAAATATTGTAGGAAACTAATCTGATTCCCTCTTTTGATAGGATTACCAGACTAACAGGTATATCTTTATTTCAAGTCGCTTATAGTTTTCTTAGAATTTTCTGTGAGCCAGATGGAGAAATGGAGAAACGTGAGTTAGACAATTAAGAAGTTAGGGGAAGGCTGGGCTCAGTGGCTCATGCCTGTAATCCTAGCACTCTGCGAGGCTGGAGCAGGAGCAAAAGTGAGACCCCTTCCCTACTAAAAATAGAGAAATTAGCCAGGTGTCCTGGTGCAGGCCTATAGTCCCAGCTACTCGGGAGGCTGAGGCAGGAGGATCACTTGAGCCCAGGAGTTTGAGGTTGCTGTGAGCTAGGCTGACGCCACGGCACTCTAGCCCAGGTGACAGAGTGAGACTCTGTCTCAAAAAAAAAAAAAAAGTTAGGGGAGCAGCCATATAGCAAAAACATGTTTGTTAATTAATATTTGCTTGATATCAACCTGGAGGGAGTTCTCTAAAGACAAAGCATGGTGTTCTGTATTTGACTGTGTTTGTTCAGTGTTTTCATAAATTACTTAAATCACAGCATTAGAGGTATGCTTATTAATCTGTGAAAGCCAAAAAGCTAGAAGTGATGCAAGAGAAATCGCAGTCCCATGTAGTTTGTCTGTCCTTTGTATTTTGGTCAGATCACATCTGGAGCTTTATAACTCCAGATTTCTGAGTGCAGTGGTCAAAAGAGGTTATTTACCAATAAACAAACAAACTCAGATTTAAAACAAAAAAAGGAGGGACATTACTGATAAAATTAGGGAGAATTGAGGCAAAAGCAAGCAGATTTAGAGGGGATCTAGACACTATATTATATGGCGAATGCTTTTAGGAATATTAGAATACTGTTACCCCTATGGCGAGATTATAGCTGCCTTTCTACTTGAGCTTTCATGTACAAGAGAAAACAGAATTATTAATTCTGTGATATCCTGGAGCAACATTTCTCAAACTTGAGTGTTTCACATACCTCTTTTTTCCTCCTACTTGTAACACTTATTACTATTCTATAAAACAAATGTTGAAAAACATCACGTCTACAAAGAGGATTATGATATTTGTTGAGGTTGGTGGGAGTGGGGCTGGATTGGTATTAGTATTACTGAAGCAGATTTTTGATTCAGCATAGAAAAAACTGTGATTTAGAAAAAGATTGTTAGTCACTAAGGTGAAAGTATTGCCTCACCTTTTTCCAACTTTGGTTTTCAGTGGTTAAAGCAGGAAGAATCATCCTAATTTTTATGTAGTCTACTCCTTCAGAAACAAATTATGAAAAAATATTGTTTGTATATATGTATATTCAGCATAGTAATCAAATTATACATATCAGAGCTATGGAACATTTGGGAATCATACATATTTTCATTATGTTTTTTAAAAATAGGTTCATCTAGTAACCGAAGAAGAGGAATCAGCTAATACATATGCAATACATCAGGTAAATTAGCTTAAAAATTACTGTCACTTAGATCTAAGTATAGACATTGTCCCCAAAAGACAAAATGTTTCTCAAGCAACCTCCTCCTTTTTTATATCTTTTAAATTAAGGTATAATTTATGTTAAATTCACTTTTCTTAGTTTGTAGTTGTACAAGTTTTAGTAAATGTACAAGTTTTGATAAACATATTGCTATATGACCACCACAAAAATCAATATAAAAAACAATTTGATCTCTTCCACAAATTTCCCTGTGTCCTTTTGCAGTTTACCCCTACTCCCATTCCCAGTCCCTGGCAACCCCTGATCTGGTTACTGTCACTATGGTTTTGCCTTGCAAAGAATGTCATGTAAATGGAATCATATAGTATATGGCCTTTTGTGTCTGGCATCTTTCACTTAGCATAATGAATTTGAGATTCATTCATGCTGTATATATTTGAGTTTTTTACCTTGTTCTTTTTTCTGACTACATTTTGGTACTCTTCAAGAAAACTGTATAGAAGTCACTAGCAAAGGAGGAAAACCCCACAAAATGCAATTTACTTACAAGCAGCTGAGAAAATAAACATCATATTTGCAGCTATTTGATTGCTTTCTTCTTTTTAAACAAGTAAGAAGAAATGAAAATTCCCGTCCAAAATACCAGTTATGTGATTGAACAGTAAAGGTTACAGAAAGTAACCTCTTTGTGTTACAAAAAGTATATGCATGACTTTGTAGAGATTAAGTCTTTATTGGCTAATTAATGTACCCAAACTTCTTGAACAGTGATTTATCTAATAGTATTTGACTCGAATTGGTTACCTTCATTATTGTGAGTCCTTGATTTTAGTTAGCTGTTTTCTTTGCCTGGCAACATTAATCACAGTGTAATATTCAAAGCATGTTTTACGCTGACTGTAATGTTTATATCCTGAGACTGTTTTTACAAATCCACATCCCAGTCATAAATGTAAATTTAAAATATGACCAAGTATATTTCTGAAGGCCGTTCCATGTACTTTTTTTCCCCTTCTTTTTGACAGGTGGTTCTTCCAGTACTTGGATACAGTCTTCAGTACCCAAAGAACAAAGTAGGGCAGTGGTATCATGAAATACTTAGCAGAGACGGACTACAAACATGTAGGTTTAAAGTACCTGCTCTGAAACTTAATGTACCAGGATGCTATAGACAGATTTTGAAACATCCCTATAATCTCTCATACCAACTAAAGGAAGACCATGACATTGATGTCAAAATGGAAGGTTCCCACATAGATGAAGCAACTTTGTCTCTTCTGATCTCTTTTGATCTTGACAGTTCGTGTTATGCTACAGTTTGTCTGAGGGAAATAATGAAGCATGATGTTTAAAACTGATAACCTTGATATAATCATATATATGTCACTCTTTGAAGGAAGAGAAGCTAAAATTTCTTGAGCACCTACCATGTGCTAGGAGCTTAATAATTGTTACCTCCTTTAACTTTCGCAGCATCCTGGAATTTGATGCTGTAATGTTCCAGAGGGCATATAGCTAGAAAGTGTCAGGGTTTGAATTTAAGATCTGACTCCAAAGTCTATGTTCTTTCTATTATATAATGTTTCTGTGACCTTTATTCTATGTCACAAAAGTTACTGTCTTTTTAAACCAGTAGAAACATAACACTGCAAGATAACATTTAGAGAAAAAAACCTGTATGGTAATGTTCATATTCTCTAGTTCCTCGCTTAGAACAGAGGCAAAACTAGGTTGCAATGAAAACATATGGTTGGAGAAAAAGATAAATGAAGCATTTTACTAATTATTGTTATTATCCTTTCCTATTTTTGAAATTATTGATCAGAATAATATACAAGGGAAATACCATCCCTTTATTTATGGTGGCTATCCCAGGGTAGTTATTATCCTTTTATGAGATATATAATCTTTGATGAAGATTGAAATACAGTTTTTTATATAATTTCTGTATCTTGACGTGCATTGACCATCTTACCTTTTCATTATTTTTAATCTGTTATCTAAAATACAGATTTTAGAGTCAGATAGATCTATGCTCAGACTCCAGCTTTGACATTCACTGGTAACTTTGGGTACATTATTAATTGTAAGTCACTTAGAGAATCAAGACTGCTAACTTCATAAGTGACAAATAGTATTATCTCCACCTTTTATGTTGCTAGAGAAATAAAACATTTTGCCCATTTGAAAATTTTAATGTTCATGGGTTTAACTATCCCACATCATAAATCATCCTTAACCATTTTATATTAGTTAAATTTTGGTTGGTGGCGGGGGAGAAAATGCCTGTTATGCTTCGGGAATATCTGAGCATTTTTTCATTGTTGCTAATACTATATAGGGATGAAATTTAAAAAGCAGTATAGAGCATTGTTTATCAGTGATATGGCACTTTATATACTTAAGTAAGTCAAACTGGGGAAATATTAGCATAAGTAAATAAAATTCAAAAGAAGGAAAAGAAGCTATACGCAATGCAAAATTTGCCTAGTGCAGCCTTTTTATATGTAATGAAAGATATTAAAAATAGTTTCAAAGTCTATCATTAAATAACTAATGTAAATAAAATGAGATGTACCAACTTAATGGCAAAATATATAGTTATTAAAAATAATGATGAACTTTTTAGTTAAATGAGAAATGTTGTCCCTCAAAAATAAAACACATGTATTACAAATGCAGTAATACACTGAAACAGCTTTTACAAATGAGAGACATGTTAGTGTAGATAAAAGCACAGATTTTTGAGATAAACTCACCTAGTTTGAACCCTGGCTCTGCCACTGATAGCAGTGCGGCCTTGGGCAAGTTATTTAAGCTCATGTACTTCAGTTTCAACATCTATAAAATAGTGATGTTGATATTACCTACCTAATGGGATAATTGTGAGGATTTTATGAGTTAATAGATGTAAACTGGCTTTAAAAACGGCCTGGCACATAGTTATTGTTAAATAAATGTCTGTAGATGTAAATTTGGAAGAGAAAAAAATGAAAATGCCATTCTATTAAGATGAGAGGGATTTGGATTTTTTTAATACTAAAAACGTCCTTGTTTTGTCATTACATATTTCAGCAATAAGTAATTCTCAACATGCAAAAATTGGATATTGTAGTATTATTGATTTTTTAAAAAATTAACTTCATGGTTGTAATGTTTGTTGGGAATGACATGATACTCTATTGGATAGTAAAAAAAACTTGGAAAAACTGCTTTAACTTTCTTTTACATGACACATTATATCCTGTAGATATAATTATAAAATGAATTATATAAATTATTAAATCCTAGTTTTCTCTTAAATGTTGAGTAGTAATTAGAAAATGTGAAATTATTTAAATGTACTGTCATTGATATTATTTTCTTTGTCTGTAGATGGCACTATGCTTTTAGACATCTTTATTTATTTATTTAGTAGGTACTTGGGCTATGTATAAAGGATCGCTGATTTATTTCAAGTTACCATAAAATGTATTTAGATATTATTCTTGTGGAATATTATTTTATATACCAATAATATTTTCCATGTTAATTTTTTTTTCAGTTTAAGAACTTTATTAATGTACTTTGGACCAACTGATGACCAAGTCACCTAGGTTTTCATAGTTTTTCTGAAGCATTTCAGGCCTTCCTAAGCATGACCTTTGGATTAGTTTTAATTATCAAGGGTGCATTTGAAACTGAACAATAGTTCCTGAGGATCAGTAAGGTGAAACAAATTGAGGTCTTCTGGATTTTTTGTGAGTTTCAAAAAAGTGAAAAGTCACATGTAACTTTTGACTTAACTAACATTTATCGATTATCTGATATGCTAGTATCTCTCTCCTTAACCCATAAACCCATTCTGTGTGGAGGTAGTATTTTCCTTTATTTTGAAGATTAGAAGCACATCTGAGTGGTTTATTGACCTATTCAAGGTCAAACAAGATAGTGTATGATTGAACTTGATTATTCTTCCTAGTTCAGTACTGTTTTCCTCTGCCAATGTTTGCTTTCCGAAAACAATTTTTTTAAATAATAACTTTCATTCCCACCAACTTGATACTGCTTGGCGTTGATTTAATACGCATATTGGGGCATGTCTCGAGAGAAACAACTTTCCTTTTGAAATTCTGAGACCAAAATAGAAATAAAAGACATCCTTCAGCAAATTCTCCAATCATTTTGGGGTATTTCCCAAAATTCTTCCAGATTTGCATCACAGTAATACACAAAATCACTGCAGGTCATAGTAGGTGATTTTAGATGGTACTTGGTATAATATTAAATGTCACTGAAAAAGCATAGTAAGAAAGTTGCTCCTTTTTCATTTCTCTTTCAGTCCTGTTGTCAGTCATTCTGTTTAAGAAAGGAGAAAGCTGACTGACACTATTTCACATATGGCACTAACACTTGCTGATATACCTTTTTAACAGACTGTGCAGGCCTCAGGCTCACAAATATCAGCAGATAACAATCTATAACTAGAATTTAATATGATAGCTTTGTTTGATTGAATTTATTTTACCTTTTATTTATAGCAAATAATTCCGGTTCCCCACTTTTGTGATGTTATTAAGTTTCCTTTAAAACTAAATTGAATTTTAAGAAGAATCAATTTAAAGGTATTAAATAAATAATAGCATAGATATAGCAATAATTATGACAGCAATACATGAATGATTAAACTTTAAGGAATACTGGTACAGTTGAAAATCCCTCAACGCAAAGATGGGCTCTACCACTGCTTTAGTATATGACGTTAGTAACCCACTGATTTCCTCTGTTGTGGTATTCTCAGATTTGAAGAATTTGAAGTTAGTGTTTATTTTTCAGTCCAGGGTAGTATTATATCAAACAAAATTATGAAACGTGTACAAATTCAAGATATTATTATGAACAGAGGTACCGGTGATCACGTGCCATATCTTAAAATTTTACTGATAGGGACTTGATTTTAGAAAATCTTATGAAACACTAAGAACACTGGTACCTATAAATTCTCAGTGAATTTCAGCTAGTGTTATTATAGTTAATATTACTTTACTCTCTGATGAAATTTTTACAATAAAATGGTTAATGTCTTTCTGTTGAGATCTGATCTGACTCTGTCTTTGCATAAAGTAATTATAATTCAAACTTAGAGTTTTTTTGTTTTATTTTGTTTTGTTTTTTGTAAATGGAAATAACTATTTCTAAATCTGGGGATTCAGCAGTTTGTTCAAATTAGGATCTTTAAGAACTATCTAGGTCAGTGTTTCTCTGCATTTTCCTCCTAGGAATAACCTTTAAGAGACCAAAAAGAGCATGAAGATCTGTATAACTTAATGCAAAATTTTCTTACATTGATGTAAGGGTAAAAAAAGAGGTTGGAGGCATATGGGGGGAAGTAGAAAAATAGGGCTTTTTTTTTTTTCTGAAATGTTTGAACTTTTAAAACAAGAATATATTTGTGTGTTAATTTTGCAATTAAAAATATTGAAGACTACCTAAGGTTCAGAGAGATAAAGGTAAGGGAATTAATGGATTATGATTGCATTGTTCATAATTGTTCTGGTGGCTCTTGCCTACATATTGCCAGAGAAAGAAATTTATGCATTATACCTTTTGATAGCACTGATCTATGCAGCTAATAAAACTAGTTTAAAGTTCAGTGCTTGAGTTATGAATTTTGCTTTCAAATTTCAGAAAGCTTCTGTTTTAGAGATAGCTTGATGTCTTATGGTACTGTTTTAATTTGTTTTTCTAAGCCCTCTGCTTTGTATATTTTTCGATAGGCCACAAAGCCATGTTAAATGTGTGACGTATTAAGCAACAAATATTTGAATGACCCTAAATTAAAGGCACTCTGCAAGATACTATGGGAAAGACAAAAATAAAATAAAATAATATCTCTGCCGGCCGGGCG
>RJWJ010046759.1:0-11233 GCA_004363605.1 Indri indri
TATGGTAAAGGAGGAAAAAGTTATGTGTCTAAGGCTTCTAATCTGGCTTTCTGGAAAATTTAAGGAGTTAGTAAAAGAAATGGAGGTGTGAGTGTATTTGGAAGAGGATGCACTTAAGAAGAAACGATGCATTCCAATCTACTGTCAACACCTATGTATGCCACTCTCTGCAGTTGTGGGTATTTTCTATTTTCCTTTAAGCTCCTTTCATTTATAAAATAGGTGTTGGAAAAATTGGGACTATCATGAATTTCAGGACATGAGTGAAACAGAGAAAGTCTTACGATAAAAACTTGTTCTCAAATTTGGCATTGAACCGTTGGCTAACTTATGCAATACACAGATAATAAAGACTTAGAATATAAATATATCTTCCCATATGTTTTTATTTAAAAGAAAACTTTTAAGCTCTTTGGTGATGTGAACTGTCCAGAGTTATAGCCCAGTCTTATTCCATAAGTATTTTTAAGCTGCTAAATTATTGTCCATATAAAGGAATTGACAAATGAATATAGAAGACTTATGTGCTTGAAAATATTTCCTGTAAACTGTGTCTTAGTTGAATTTGTTTCATCCTTTCATGCTTGCTAATAAGACATCTCTTTGGCTGAGAATGGTTTCTGGCTCATTCAAGTAAAATTCACCTGCTGTGCTGTTGCAGAGACAGAGTGAGCCTTGTCATCCTGTTCTCTTCGGCAGAATATGACATGCAAGAAGTGGGCTCAGCATGCAGAGTGGCGACGCCAGAACAGAGTTAAAGGATTTATAGCTGTGGTAGCACGAGGAGTTTCAGTTCCTGAGGATCCGCATGACATGCCAAATTAAATATTTTCATCCCCTTGGTTATTAACATTTTAGTGACTCTTCCTACCACCCCAACTATTTTATGACATGGTAGATATCAAAAGAACTATGCATTTATATTGGTCATATTTTGAAAACATAGGATGTGCAACACAGACCGTTTTGTCCAAAGATGTGACCAATTACTGGGCAGGTCATGAAATTGTGCAAACATTAGTATTTGTTACTAGTATGTTTCAGAAATTGGCATTACAATGCCATTTCTAAAACCAGTCTCTCTCATAGAGGATTTTGTTTCATGTAAATTTAGCACTGGCCTGTAAACCATACCAGCAAATCTATGAGATTCTACTCTGCAGAAATGCCTCAGAGGAAATGAATTACTTCAGAGGAATGAAGAGCATCTTTACCTTTAATCCAAGGAAGGAAACAAAGCAAAGAAACAGGAAATGGTCAAGAGGACAATAGTTATATCTTTTATAAGGTTTACAAAGCCAGATCCTATTAATTTTTGGATAGCAAATCCTATTCTTTTGGACTCCAATATTTTGGCAGAACCAATATGAGAGTACTTTAAAGAAGCATTTGTTATAGAAATATCTGTCTGATCCCAATCTCAGGCTATATGGGCCCAATTGAGACATCTGCCAAGTAAACTGGTGCCAGTGTTGTGTCCCAGTTCCAAGATTGGGTGAATTTTCCTTCTGGATATAGCCAGGATTGGAAGAATTAGAGAGATAAAGTTGAGCCTGTTTCCTTGTGAGTGCCAAATATTGATCTACAAGTGAAAAATACAAGAAGAGCAAAAATAGTAGACAAGTTTCAGAATCAATTAAAACAGGAATAGTTAATCAATTAACATTTGAGCAATTAAAATTGGGGAGCAGCTGAAAACATGCCAATTAGGATACATTTAGCCGAAGTACCTGAAGTTTATCTTTAGTCATTAAATTCATTAAGTTTTTATTGAGCACCAACTTATATGCCAAGCATTTTTCTTAACACAGTATACTTCAGTGAAAAAAACAGATAATGAGCACTGGTTTCTTAGAATCTAACTCCTAGATTTAGGGGTAGGAAAACATAATGCCCTGTAGATATAATAAATAAGTAAATTACATAATTATAAGAAAGTGATAAGTGTTATGGAAAAATTCAAACTAGAACAGAGTCATGTGGGTTAGACATGTGAAGAAAGGGACAGTTTCCAATTTTAACAAGATAAGAGCAAACTTCATTGATAAAATCGCATTTGAATAAAAATCTGAAGGTGTGGGGGTTAGCATGTGACCATCCAAGAAAATAATATCCCAGGCAGAAGGAACAGCTAGTGTGCCCTGAAGCAGAAGTATGCCTTAACCATAAGAGGCTTGGCATGCTTTTGTGTTGAATTGGCTTAAAGGTAAAAGAGCATATGAACATTATCAAAATTTACTGACTCCTGACTTTTGAGTGGCTGCTCAGAGTGTTTAACTTTAGTCAGCTATGTCATGTCCCTTAGCTCCCCGGAGGTTTTGCAATCTCTCTCTCTTCGTAAAGCTCAAATGCTATTATTTCCAATAGACAGCTGGGAATCTGCTTTCATCCAATTGAAGGTCCATGAAAAATTTACAACTCTGCTTCTGACAGTAGAGGGGATCCAGATGGACTCATTCAGTAGATGTGGTAGACAGAACAATGGCCCCAAAGATATCCACATACACATGCCTCAAACCTGTGAATATGTTGCCTTACATGGCAAAAGGGACTTTGCAGATGTGATTCAGTTGAGGATTTTGAGAGGGAGAGATTATCCCTGATTATCAGCATAGGGGGGGTCAATGTAATCATAAGGGTCCTTATAAGAGGGTGCAAGAAGGTCAGAGTCAGAAGAAGAGAGATTAGAAATGCATGTTCATGGCTTCAAAAATGAAGGAAGGAGCCAAGAACCAAGGCATGCAGATGGCTTCCAGAAGTTGAAAAAGGCAAGGTAATAACCTCCCCTTAAACCTCCAAAAGGAATCCTGCTTTTAGGACTTCTGACCTCCATTTTTGTGTAATTTTTTATAATAGCAATAGGAAACTAAGATGTATGTCGGCAGTTTGGATTCAGTTGCCTTGGGGAGTCCCAATCATAGGAATTCTGCTGGTCCCAAGGGTAAGGAAGGATGCTGAGCTCTGTGGATTTGGATGAAAGTTAGAAACAAAAATGTTCTCAGTTCCGTCCTGACTTTTCTGAGAGCAGGATCAAATCTCATGCTGACTGTTCCCCAAATTTATCAGAAACCCTCAGTACCTCATGCCAAGTGCTACAAGGAGCCAGGAGAGCTCTAGCCCAACACATACACTCAGTGAAACTCAACAACTTTGCATATAAATTTTCCTTGGCTTATTGGAACTCAAAGAGTTACTAATATTGTTCCTTTTTCTCAACATACTTCATTGTTCTCTTATTACCTTGACAAGGAAGATGTTTTTAATAAGCACTGGCAAATTTGAAAAGACTCTTCTATTTTTAAGACATATAATTCTGGAATGTGTATAACATTTTGTGAACATTTGTATTCCAGTTTTTACATTAAATGTAGGATGCATTATTATCTATTGAAAGAAAAACAGAGTGAACACAACAGAATAGATTCTAGTTTAAGCCATTTTGAAGACTCTGTAGCCTTGATTAAGTCACTTTGCCTTGCTGTGTCACCCTCTAGCTTCTTAAAAATGTAATAATACATAGAATTATTAAGAAAATAAAGGTTCTGAGTTATCTACAATAGAAGAACAGCCCAGAGGTAGAATATCACAAATATTTAAAACTTAAAATGTCATAACTAGAAAAGACTCTAGATACGAAATGGTCCAAGACTTGTTTTATGAATGAGAAAACTTTTGGACAGAGAAATATAGTGGTTTTAAACAAAGTCACATAGTTAGTGAAGGATAAGCACAATGTCACATAGCAAGTGGAGCTCAGCTTTTTTAGTGCCATCCCAGCTACATTCCATTTTAACACATCATTTTTTTTTTCAAAAGAACCCTAAGTTCTCCAAAGAATAAGTAGGGTTTTCAAGTCCTTATTATAATTTTATTTTGTACTGTCGCAATCAACTCTCAATCATCAATAAATTGAAACTTCACTGAGACTAAAAGTGGAGGTAGTATCCACTGTGTTAGCAGTTCCCTGTGGAATTATGAGTCTAGATTAATAAGTAAGTAGAAATAGGAAGACTGTCAATAAACAACTTTTCATGTGTAGAAAAACTATGACTTTCCCCAATTTTAGTTTTCTTATTTCTGGCTTTAGGAAGCTTTTATGTCATTCAGCTATTGTAAATATCATGTAACAAGTGATCGTTCATCTATTATGCATACGTTTTCCTCTTTTTTTCTTCATAAACTACCTTCATGAGAAACTCTTTAATTGTGATTTAGTTATCAGAGACATTTGCTGAACCATTCCAAACTCAAAGCTAACTTCATTAGTTACATTTGAATATGTTCAAAAAGTGCTAGAAAACATCTCATACATCAAATTATGTGTGTGTATAATATATGTGAGTGTGTGTGTGTATACATACAAGTTGACCCACAAAATTAACCATTATAAACATATAGGTTTAAAACCAATTTATCAACATATATGTGTGTGCCTGTATCGCTATATATAGTATAGTACATCATACTGAACGTGGAAAAATTGAAAGCATTCCTTCTTAGAATTGGACCCAGACAAGGATGTCCTCTTTCACCACTTCTATTCAACGTACTGCTGGAAGTCCTAGCCAGAGCAATCAGAAAAGAGAAGGAAATCAAGAGCATCCAAATGGGGGCAGAAGAGGTCAAACTATCGCTCTTTGCTGACAATATGATCTCATATCTAGAAAACCCCAAAGATTCTGCCATGAGACTACTGGAATTGATAAAAAAAAATTCAGCAAAGTCTCAGGTTACAAAATCAATGTACAGAAATCAGTAGCATTCCTGTACACCAACAACAGTCAAACTGAGAACTAAATCAAAGATTCAATATCCTTCACAATAGCAACAAAGAAAATAAAATACCTAGGATTATATTTAACTAAGGAGGTGAAAGACCTCTACAGGGAGAACTAAGAAACATTGAGGAAGGAAGTAGCAGAGGACGTAAACATGTGGAAAACCATGCCATGCTCATGGATTGGCAGAATCAACATTGTCAAAATGTCTATATTACCCAAAGTGATCTATAGATTCAATGTGATCCCTATTAAAATACCAACATCAATTTTTACAGATCTAGAAAAAATAATTCTACACTTCATATGGAACCAGAGAAGACCCTGTGTAGCAATAGCAATCTTAACCAAAAAGAACAAATTGAGAGGCATCAATTTACCAGACTTCAAGCTATACTACAAGGCTATGGTAACTAAAACAGCATGGTACTGGCATAAGAAGAGAGATTTAGATCAATGGAACAGAATTGAGAACCCAGATATAAAACCATCCTCATATAGCCATCTAATCTTTGACAAAGCAGACAAAAACATACACTGGGGAAAAGAATCCTTATTCAATAAATGGTGCTGGGAAAACTGGATAGCCCCATGTAGAAGACTTAGACAGGATCCACACCTCTTAGCTCTCAGAAAAATCAACTCATGGTGGATGAGAGACTTAATCTATGGTGTGAAACTATAAGAATTCTAGAAGAAAATGTTGGAAGAACTCTTATCACTTTGGCCTAGGAAAAGAATTTATGAAGAAGACCTCAAAGGCAATCACATCAACAACAAAAATAAATAAATGGGACTTGATCAAATTAAAAAGCTTCTGCACAGCCAAAGAAACTATCACAAGAGCAAACAGACAACCTACAGAATGGGAGAAAATATTTGTATGCTACAAATCCAATAAAGGGCTGATAAATAAAATCTATATAAAACTCAGGAAAATCAGCAAGAAAAAATCAAACAACCCCACTAAAAATTGGCAGAGGACATGAACACAAACTTTTCAAAAGAAGACAGAATAATGGCCAAGAAACATATGAAAAAATGATCAACATCTCTAATAGTCAGGGAAATGCAAATCGAAACCACAATGAGATATCACTTTTCTCCTGTGAGAATAGCCTTTATCAAAAAGTCCTAAAACAATAAATGTTGGCATAGATGCAGAGAGATAGGAACATTCATACACTGCTGGTGGGATTATGAACTAGCACAACCTCTGTGGAAAGTAATATGGAGATACCTCAAAGAACTACAGGTAGAACTACCATTTGATACAGCAATCCCATTACTGGGAATCAAACAATTTAAAAATTCTTATCCATAGATGTTTGACAGTAGTATACGAAGTTATACAGAACCACGTAGAGAGGAATATGGGCACAAAGATAAGTATCCATTCTCAGACCATGAACGAATTGTCCTCATCTCTTGATACATTTGCAGAGCATAAGTATATTAGCCACTTTTTAAGTTTGATAGTTAAAAAGTGTTAGAGACTGAATCGTGTCCCTTAAAAGTCATATGTTGAAGTCTCAATCCCTAGAACCTTAGAATGTAATCATACTTGGAGATAGAGCCTTTAAAGCAGTAAAGTTAAATGAGGTCATATAGGTGAGCCTTAATCCATGTGATTATATTTGTAGGTAGGGGCTTCAAACAGGCAATGAAGTTAAAATAAGGACAATAGGGTGCAACCCAATCTAATATGACTGGTGTCCTTCAAAGAAAAGAATGAGATACCACGGTGATGTACTAGCAGAGAGAAAAGTCCATGGGAACACACAGCATGAAGACCACCATCTGCAAGACAAAGAGAGAAGTCTGAGAAGAAATCAAAACTGCCAACACCTTAATCTTGAACTTCCAGCCTCCAGACCTGTCAGAAAATAAATTTCTCTTATTTAAATCAGTCTGGAGTGTTTTATTATAGCAGCCCCTAGCAAGAAGATAGGAAGAAAAAAGAGAAAAGAGAAATTTTTTAAAAGACAATATGAAAAAGTAATTGTAATATTAAAAACAGAAAACATTGTAGTATGATATTGAAACAATATATTTCACTTTCTTGAAAGAAAATATTTGCTTCTAATTTTTTTTGTCTTTTACACAAAATAACAATATTATAACAGCAACTATTCTAATCTCTTAATAGGAAGTATCTTCACACTATGCCAGTAAGCCATTAAGTATTTTCAAGGTTAAGAGGGAAAGGACTGTGTATTCATCATTCTTGGTCTAGATATTTCTAAGTGTTGGGAAGCACTTAAGAATAGTAAAGCTAAATCAATTCTTTGTATTGACTTATGTTGACATTTTTTACATAGATACATTTTTTCTTTTTATTAATGTAAACATTTTCGATGTAAATAAAAATAATTTTGATGTTTGTGAATCATCTACAGGATCGGCGAGGAGAAGTGTTAATGGCCTTCGAAATCCTTTCCAGAAACTTCAGAGTAGATCAGACACTTAAGAGTTTTGTTTGTTTTATTTTTGCTTATTTGTTTTATTTGTTAATTTTAAAAAGACTCACAATATGTACATTTAAAATAAAATAAATATTCTTGAGTACTCTTCATTCAAGAGTTATATATAGACATGCTTCACTTTTTTCTTCAGAGCCACAATCCCATTATTTCTGTATTTCTCATTATAAGACTATAAAATAAATGAAATCAGTATTTTGCCATCTAGACAAATGATTAACAAGCCACCAACTTTTTATTAATGAAACATCTATCATATTGAGCTAGATGCCAAGCTATTGCCATTCTACTCATAAAGAAATTAAGAAACAGGGGAATGAAGGTTGAGACGGTCCAGGGCCCTTCATCGATGTTGAACAACTTCTTAGAATATCCAGTGCTGCAAGTCCAGTTTACTAACATTATGTCCCAGATGAGGTGAAATTGAAACTAACTGAGAGGAAGAAGTGAACAGTTTTCAAGTTTTTATTAATAATATCTCCAGGCACTGCAACAGGTGCTATAACATTTCTTCTAACTCAATCCTCAGAGCAAATGTTATGAGGTAAAGTTGACACTTGTTTTATAAATGAAGAAATTGAGGATTAAAGGAGTTAACAAACTTGGATCCTGGTCTATTAGACTCTGAATTTTATGTTCTTTATACCAGTTTCAAAGATGAGATATATCATTATAGATTCAGGAGCATTATATTAAACAATATTTACATTTAATCTATTCAACAGCTTTGCTGACCATCTAATACCATGGTAGGTACATGATACCTCTAAATTTCTTCACCTTTAAAGTAAGGAGGGAATGTTCTATCAGTGGTCTTTAAACTATACTCCCCTAAATTCTGTTAGTTTAATGGGGTACCTTCAGGGCAAGCAATGTGCTATTGTGGTATCCCTATCCTTTAAATCCAATAGCTCCTCTTTGATAAGTTTTACCTATGGACTTCCTGGTGAAAAATGTATTTCACTGGAAAAAAAAAAAGATATAACACTATGCCACTAGATGGTTTCTAAAATGGGCTCCATTTGTAATCTGAACAAATATATGGTTTAATGCCTCCAAGAACCTTGCAGTTTAGCTGTAGAAATCAAACAAGCAAATGAAGACTATAAAAGGTCTTTACAGGCAGTACGTGACTAAGCATCAAATAAATGGCGTGGTAGCTGGGAAAGCAGCTTCTTCACTCTTCATTGGGTCTTATCTGGCATAGGACAGGTGATTTGGTCTGTGCTGGGAAATGCAAGAGCTTCTTTCTACTCCAACTGCCAATAAAGTGCATGTTCTGGACTTTCCTGCTCTGGGAAATTGTTAACAGCCCCATGTTCTGGAATTTAAAATGTAATAAATGTAGACAAAGAGTGTGATTTTTGAGTAATTTAAATCTCCATCTTATTAAAAATAGAATTTTAAATAGAGAGAGGAAAGGAAAGGTATACTCAACCACCTACAAGATATTGAGAGAAATGGAGTGAACTATAGGCTACTTTTCCTTATAAATAACTCTTCTGATATAAAATCACCATTATGAAAGATATAGAGAGGACTCTTCAATAACCTTTACTTTCCATTTTGTGAGTTATTTGGATTTGAGGGGTTAATGAATACATCCCACATTAGGAGCCAGAGGTGAGATGGGTGTAGGAGTCCAGTAGATGGATGTGACTGATCAATTTATTTCTGACAGATGTTGAAGTGTGTGTCTTTGGACTCGTTAGCCAAGTGGGCCTGGCAAGAGTTTTCTCCAGTCATGTCACTGACAGTTCAAATACCCCCCTACCTCACCCCACAGAATGATTTGGTCCTGAAAAACTTACTGCCAGGTTTTGTGCGGAAGAGTTATGCATGTTTTCTTCAGGCAAACTGGCCTTTCTCCCAAACTCGCCTATCAGAAATATAACTTCTTCCTTAAAAGGAAGGAGAAAGAGGGCCATTGACAAGAACTGGCTAATGTCGATCAGCCCAGTCATTTTGTTGGCTTGGCTTTTCAATGTCTCTTCCTTGGTGGATGCTTTTTGGTGGGTGCTATATGTGATACAAAAATTTTTACACTTTGCACTCACTCCTCTCAGTCCAACCACATTCCTGTACCCCACATTTCCTCGTCATCAATCTTCTAATCCTTTTCCCTCCAGACCACTGACCTAACTAGGCCATATACCCCTGTTCAGGAATCTACATACATTCTCACCTCCAACCACTTTCTTTTTAAAGTGGAGAGAAACAGGTAAACCATTTGTAGCTTCATTCATTGAGAAAATTTTCCCCTCACTACTCTTTCTCAAGGCCATCTGCAAATATTACTGTAATGTGATCACCATCCATTTTTGGATTGTACTCAAATGATGACCCAATCTATCTTTATACCTAGCAGGAACTTCCTATTTCTACTCAGAACTCTCTTTCTGTATAGCTATGGGGGACACACAGGGGTGCTATGATGAATGGCGGAGTGAAACGCTGTGCTACCCAGTCATGCAGCTCACTTGTGCCCTCTATCTTGTCTTGCTCAGGCATAGTATCTATTAGTCCTCTCCACCACTCCTGGCAGGTCACCCTTCCTTGGTTCTCTCTCTGACTTTTCTACCTGCTATGATAGATAATGTGGTCCCAAGCTTCTGTCAGTTAAGCTCAGCCTACTGGCCTCTACTACTCTGGGACTAGACTAACAGGTGGGCTCTGTAACTACTTATCCCACCGTCAGCACTGACCTGAAGAGAAAAGCCACAAAAGAACAACTTTAGTGATGCTGGTGACCTCTCACTACCACATTCCTTATTGCTTTGGCAAATGATGTGTTCTGGGCCTTCTCATGAAACGCAATATCTTGGTGGGCTTTCTGGCCTCATTTAATATATTCAAACCAATATGTCCACTTTTCTCAATCTTTTTATTCCTTCCTCTACAGTCTGCCAGGGAACATAAGGCTTTTCCACTTTTCTCAGTATGAGCCATGGTTTTTCCAGGATTTTAAGAGCTACCTTTGTATTACGGACCCAATCCCCTGTGGGTTTTGTCAGGTTATTAAATCCTATGTCCCAAAATAACTGTCCCCCAAATCAATAAATCCTTACTTGTCCAATTTTGTGTTCCAAATCCTTGATCAAAATCAAATCCTAGGGGTGTCATCATGGCTTCTATAAAAGCATGCCAGTTAATTCTTGCAGCTCCTTCAGGATACAACCTCTTTTCTTAATTATTAGGCCTTGTATGTTTCCAATTATGTTGTAAGTTATCATAGATATTGGCCTGACTACCACAGAATTGAATGAGGCAGT
Organism: Indri indri; assembly: GCA_004363605.1. Classification (NCBI taxonomy): domain Eukaryota; kingdom Metazoa; phylum Chordata; class Mammalia; order Primates; family Indriidae; genus Indri; species Indri indri. Next base: position 10,534 of record RJWJ010046759.1, read on the forward strand.
TCCTATAGCAAAAGTATATTGCTTTAGGAAAGTGAAAGAGGCTTCTGCTATGTCTTCTCACATTCCAGCTGGTACTACAAATCAGTGGGTCAGCTCTGCAAGTTTCAAGCATAAACCTGAAGATATATGCCCAAATACCCTCATACCTGCTGCTGTGGTTTGAGTGTTTGTTGCTTAAAAAAACTCATGATAAAATTTAATTGCCATTATAACAATATTAAGAAGTAGGGCCTTTAAGAGGTGATTGGGGAATGAGGACTATGCCCCCACAAGTGCTCTCTCTCACCACTTGTTTCCCCTTCTGCTCTTGCTCTTCTGCCATGTGAGAAACAATGTGCACCCCCTCCCCCATGCCCCATCCAAGGCACCATCTTGGAAGTGGAGACTAGTCCCTCATCAGACACCAAACCTACCAGGGTCTTGTTCTTGGACTTTCCAGACTCCAGAACTGTGAGAAATAAATTTTGTTTGTTTTAAATTAGTCCATCTCAGGTATTCTGCTATAACAGCACAAAATGGACTAAGACACCTACCTTGGCATAAAATCTTGCCTTAGCTAAGCATTTACTGTGGTCTCTGAGGCTCCAAGATTCCCAGCTATCATGTTCCAAATCTCTCCTCAGCTGCGTTCCTTCCCTTCAGGAAATTGGGGTCATTTTGTAAACCAAAGAAGCTCTCTTCTCTCACATGTAGGTTTTGA
>RJWJ010046760.1:0-11237 GCA_004363605.1 Indri indri
GGATTCCAATTTTTCAAACTTTTTAAATTTTTTTAAGAGATGGGGTTGCTATGTTGTTCAGGCTGGTTTCAAACTTCTAAGCTCAAGCGACCCTCCAATCTCAGCCTTCCTAGCAGCTGGGACTACAGGTATGCGCCACTGCGCCCGGGTTAATGATTCCATTTTGATTCTGACAACTTTCACACTTGGAACGTTGTATTCTGAGATAGAAGCAAATTCTGGCTCAAATGGAAAATGTAGTCTCTCACACCTGTCATTGCTCCTGTGTGTCAATCACAACTGTAACTCACATACCCGCAAAGTAAGTCCTCACTTCACGCTGTAGATAGGTTCTTGGAAACTGCGAATTTAAGTGAAGCGATGTATAAAGAAACCAATCTGACCATAGGCTGGCTGATATAAACAAGAGGTATCACTAAGTTCCTACGGTGTATTTCCCATCACAAAAACATCACCAAACTTCTAGATAAAAACCTCTAACACTTCTAATATTAACATCAAAATAAGTGCAAGCTGTGCATACATTTTAAAAAGATTCATTAAGAACAAGTAAAAGATGATGATTTACCCAGTTTTGGGTGAATCAGTGAGTGAAGACGTCACGATGGTAATGAATTAAATCAAGGAATAAATGTTTACAAAGAGAAACGTCAGGAGCGCCTCCTGCCACCATGAAATTCCCAAACAAATGGTGGTAACAAAGAGGGTGGGTTCCTTGAGGGCTTTCCCACTGCATCACGTGTTGCCGTGCATTTGTATAATTATGGCATACTTTATGAATTCTTATTTTGCAATAATTTGTATCCATTCATTCATTCACCTTGCAACCCTCTTATTCCAGTCAGGGTTGCAAGTGGCTGGAGTCTTTCCTGGCAGCTCAGGGTGCCAGGTGGGGCCCAACCCTGGCTAGGACACCATCCCACGCCATGTGGACACACCAATCCACCTAACAGGCACAGCTTTGGAATGTGGTAGGAAACAGAAGTACCTGGAGAAACCCACACAGACATGGGGGGGTACACGCTAACTCCACACAGACAGGGGCCTGGCCCGGGATCACATATTTTTCTCATCAATGTTATCATGAAAGGACACTGAATAAAATGACGTTATTTAAGGACCTGCTGCACTTGTTTTGAGTCTTGCTAAACTTTTCCACATTGTTTGTCCACCAGAATTTTGTGCTTGTGGGCACTGTAGACCTTGCATAGGAACAGACAGCAAAGAACAGAGGACATTCATGTTGTACGTGACTCCTCTGCTCAAGTGCATGCTCATTGTCCCATCAGACTTCGATCAGGAGGCATAAGTTCAAAGATAAAATCATTCAGCATAGCAAGATGGCAACACTACAGCATTAAGTCAGGCATAGTCCTTTTTCAGTGTAGCCCCTGAGCAACAGCGCAGTTTGCACACCCGTCAAATGACCACGCCCTGAGTGCAGGACCCTGCCTTGACACAAGCAGTAAAGGTAAATGTTATTCATTCCTTTCATGCAGCAGAGACCACCGGACGTAGCTGTGATTGTGTCCTGCACAGGGACACTCAGCACAGAGGTGCAAGTGGGCTTGAGATTCCTGCCCCTCCATTCCTGGTGAAGCGGGGAGGTGCCACATCTTCCCTGCATGTCGAGAACCGCTGCTCTGATAATTTTTATTCCTTCTCAGATCCTTCTGCTTTATTTTTTTATAGCTCTTATTTTTGTCTGCACTTAATTTATTTATTTTGTTTGCTTGTTTTCTGTCTGCCTCCCTAATGAGAATGCGTGTTTCCTGAGCACAGGAATTTCGTCCGCCTTACTCACTACTCTAACCCCCCACCGTGCAGGAAAGCATCCGTCAAGGATAACATACAAAAAATATTAGTTGGCATTGCTAGCTGCTGTAAGCATTCTCTAAATCACCCTGTGTGAGGAAGTCTCAGGATTGAATGTTTTTGTGCTTTTTGAGTTTGATGTCTAAAAAATATTAAAGACTTGAGAGGAATTAAAATCAAAGGTCAAACCTAAAATGAACAAAGAAATCTCTTGAAACATTCAAATAAAGTTAAAATTGAGGGAAATATTTTGGTAGTGACATGATTCTTGGTCAACACATTTACAAAGACCCTTTTGATTTTCTGTAATTTGTGACAGGCATGAAGAAAAACCCATGTCTCACAAGAGTGAGAATTATCTAATTAATTATGTCATTCACATCCATTTTCTCAAAGGTTTTCCAAGGGAGAGAAATTCTCAAGGAATTCATACCCATTTGGTCTCCTGGCTCCAACTTGCAAGGCGGAGAGTTAGTGTGAATGTGTGTGTTGTTAGAAGACCTTTGAATTATTTACTATCTCACAGGCTCACTAATGAGAATAAATTGATGTGCTAATTAAATATGCAGTTGCAAGTTGGACAGTTGCCAATTGGTAAAAAGGCATCAGCAGGCAGCAGATAATTATCACTGATGAGAACCCATAAACATTTTTAAATTTTTGATTTGACTAAAAAAATATCAAATCGCTTTTACCATCGTGTACTCTCCGCCTTTGCCCATGAACACCTTCAGACATAGGACTGTGTTTTGATTAAATAATAACCTGATATTTATGTTACCTTTTCATCATGAACAATCTATGAAATGGGATTGAATATTGATTTTCAAATTTAGTGTCACTGTCCCTTAGTTTTAACAGATTTTCTTTTTTTTTAATTAGAACAAGAACATATGCTTATGTAAATATTGCAAAATAGAAATAATCAAAAAGAAAATAAAAATTTGTAATATCACAGATAATTACCCTTACAATTGTGTGTATTTGTACTGTCTTCATTCTGCATGACTTAAAGTAGGCAAAGATATTATAAACCAGACATGAAAATCATTGACCATAAAGGAAAAGATTGTTCATTAAAAACGGTTAATTAGAGAAAAAATTTCAAGCCTCAAAGTAGGAAAAGAAATTATTATTGCTTTCCTCTGAAAAAAATAAATTTCTGTGTCAAATATATAAAAATTAACAACACATCAGTAGGAAAAGCAAGAAACCCACAGCAAAAACTTTGAATGGGTGCTTTACAATGGAGGAATCTAAAATGTAATGCACATGCAAAGACACACAACACGCTTTTCACTAGGGGAACAGAAATGAACACCCAGCTCATTGTCTAAAATGCAAAAGACTGAATATGCAAAATGTTAGAAAATATGTGTGAGTGTCAGTCAGTAAAACTGCTTTGGCATTACCTTTGTAAACTGAACATATGCATATAGAAGGACACAGAAAATCCACCCCTGGCTGTATGCACACAGCAGAAAAAAATCAACTGTGCTATGTTCAAGCAATGGAATACCATACGACAATGAGAAAGAGCAATTTACTCACACATGTAACGGTATGCGTAAGTCTTACAGAGTTTATGGTAAGTGAAAGTAGTAGATCTTAGAGTTTACTGCTTATAACGTTTATTCCTTTTATATAAGCTCAAAACGAAGCAAAATCAATTTAGGGTGAATAGAGCCAAAGTACTGGTTCCACTCAGGGTGGGCTTGATGGGTGTGGGATTTGAGGAAGGCTTCTCAGATACAGAGTCGTTCTATATGTCTTGAGTGAATGCAGGTTTGTTCACTTTGTGAAAATTCATTGAACTATATACATATGATTTGTACACTTGCCTGTATGTTATGCTCCAATAAATTTTATTTAAAAAGATAATGCTGCAATATACCTTTAGCTGTATGATTATATACATCTATGATTATTTGGAGGGCATGAATTCCTAAAAATGGAAATTCACTATGTTATTTATAGTTTACAATCTGCTACTGCTATTTTTCCAACTTTTTAGTGGGCAGCTGATTTATTTCATGACAGAGAAAACAGAATAGAAATCTTTAAGTATCATCTGGGTCTTTTATAAGATTAGACATTATAAATTCTTTGTTTAGAAAGTCCATGTATCATTTTTATAAAACAGGTGCTAAAATAGTCTTCTTTCTCCTCACCAATCCCAACAAAAGCCTCAGGTATATTTTCTTAAAATAAAACCAGCAGCTACCTGTTAAAAACTCCAACTCCTTTAAAGAAAACCATCAGAAGAATGATTAGCAAATTACTAGAATGACTTTAGTTACAATATTTCATTCTATACTATGGCCACCATCAAAACAATGACTATTATTGATTTCATTTTATAAAGAGGAAACTGAGCCTTAACAGTTACACATCAAATACTTGGTACAGCCAGGACTCAATCCTAGTGAAAGTGCCTTTGCAAATTGATAAAGGGGTGCAAGGCGAGAACTGTGGTCAGGGCCTGGCTAACAATAATCATAATGATTAGCCACTGTTCCTCTGTTTGCTTCTCCATAATTGCCACTCGGGAGCCACATAGCTGGTGGTCATAAAGATTCTTAGCTTTCTCCATAGATAACATCAGATCCTTTTGAAATCTAGAGGTAGTTTCTGAGATATCTTCCAGGTCCCACATTCAAGTGGAACGGCTGACCACCCCCCACCCACCCAGACCAGTGGCTCATACTAAGGAACTGACTCAGCTGGTCTTGTGACTGCACCCAAGAACCTGGTCAGCAAAGAAGGCAATTTCTACAACGCTGTGATTCTGCCCTGAACCCAGCCAATCAGCAGACTCAATTGCCTATACCAAACTGTCTTTAAAGATCCTGTCTCCCAGATTCTCAGGGAGGTGAATTTGAGAAATTTCTCCCATCTTCCCACTTAGCACTGTGCAGAATAAACTCTCTCTCTGCTGCAAATACTGCTGTGCTGGTGCACTGGCTTCCTTTTGGGCAGCACACAAATGAACCCGGTTGGGCGTCAACACTGGGACCTTGTGAATCCTAGAGCTCAGACTCTTAAGGTGACATCATATAACCTCACCTAGGAGCATCTGACTGTAGATCCCTGACCACCTTTCCTTAAAGCATTTGATTGAGAAAATTTGCAATTGTAAATTATTCCCCTTTGAGATTTAAATCTTCTTCCAGCCTCTTGACATTTTTATAACCCAAGAATCCCTTTCTCAAGGACCTGGGAGCCATCCCTTGGAAATGTTACCATCAGGAAAGAGGAAGAGCCAATCTCCCCATCTTTGTGGGAGGGCAGGATCCTAACTTAAAGAAGTGCCAATCAGCAAGCACAGATGCCCTAACGCGTCGACAACTGAGGCCCTACAGTACTTTTTCCCCCAGCTCCGTCTCAGTGCTTAGACATCCTCCTGCCTTTTGTTTTAGTGGAACAGAGTTCAATCTCTTTTCTCTATTGCAGTAATGTTGAATAAAGTCTCCCTTGCCTGTTTAACCCAGCAGGTGCAATTTTTCTATTAAACTTCTTCTCAGCGAATGCTGATGTTCCAACATTTGGATTCCGTGGCAAAGAAAGCCATGTGGGAATGTGTGTTGGGGAAGGGGTGGGGTGCAGCAAAAAGAAATGTAAATAATTTATTTAGAAGGGGTTATTCCAGACAATCACCAAATTCACAAGGCTAGTGGTCTTGCCTTTGAAGAGTTTCCAGCAAGAAGAGATCCTTGCCTCAGGGTCTGGTATGGAAAAGGTCAGGGTAGAGAGAGGAGGTACAGAAATGCGAACAAGGGAAAAATTTTGCAAATCTGGAAAATGCAGTGCAAAAAGTAAAAGTGTCATGGGGAGAGGCAGTGGTGCCTTTGTTATCTGAGCTTTGCCAATCTTTATTGACCCGCAACAGTGGCAGGGGAGAACCAGATGCACCTGGACACTAGCTCAGGTGGAAAAGAGGCTGGGGTGGGGGTCGTTGATTTAAGAGAGGAGCACTTATCAATTATTACTCAACAATTGGAGTGTGCTGTTAAGCAAACACAGTGGTAACATAACCCTGAGGGGGAAAAAATATATATAATCTCTGCTCCTCCTCAGTGCACATACAAGGTAAAGCCTTTTAGTGCTTTATGCTGTTTAAAGTGGCTAAACACACCCCAAGCACATACTGAAGTGTGCTGACTGGCCCTTTATGTTTCCTCTTTGAGAATAATGCTTTCTTCTCAATACTCATTATTTTTAATTGCTCCTTTCAGGATCCTGAAACCCTTTCCTTGGACTCCTCATTACTTAACTCAAAGTGCAATCTGATTTGCTATGTTGAAGGTTTTTTTGAAAAGAGCCCAGGCTCCATAATTTGAAAGATCAGGTCTTCTACTAAAGGCTGCTACATTTACAAAGCCCAGCAGGCTGTGGATTGAAACACTGGAGGAACTGCATGGAGCTGTTACAAAGCCAAGCAGACCACCCACCAGCGAGCTCTGGACGAAGGCAGCTGCTCCCACTCACCCTCAGGGGACTGCAGTGCAGTGTGTATTTAAGCATGAGGGTCAGACGTTCCCCTGGTGGCTAGACCTTCTCAGTTCCTGGCTTTCTGACCAAAGGCATTTCTCAACTACTGACCATCAAGATGAGAGAAGGACATACAGAGATGAGACTGGATGAGGAAGATAAGAGAGAATTACAAGGAAATTTACTTTGTGTAGCTTGGGGAGCATGTGGGGTTTGGAGACAAGATATTTACACAGACCAGTGTTTTTTAACGAACGAAAATTTTGCCCTCAATGAGACATTGGGCAATGTTTGAATGTTAATATATTTTTGGTTGACCTCACTGTGGTAGGGGAAGAGGATGGAGTACTACTGGCATTTAGTGGGTGGAGGCCAGGGATGCTGCTAACCGTCCTACAACGCACAGGAAACCCTTCTCCCACCATAAAGAATTATCCAGCCTCAAATGTCGATAGCGCCAAGATTGAGAAACCCTGACGTAGATCAAACAGGCACTTAATTTCCCCCAGTTCCAAGAAACTTTACAAATGTTTGCACTCCCAAATTAAGCAGGATATCTGGTGGAAATAAGAACCAATAATAAATAATAACAATAGCAGTTCATTTATGAAGCAGTTATTAAGTGCCAAGTATTTTATATTTATCAGCCTATTTCCTGTTCACACAAATGATAGATACTGTTCAATATGCTTGAGGTACCGACGAGATGACTGAAAAAATTTAAAAAGTAAAATTCAGAGAGATCATGAGTTCCTCCAGGTAACACATGTCGGAATAAAGATTTCTGCCCCCGTCTCCTTTGTCCCTCTGCCCCCTTCTTTTCCCAAGGCTCATCTTTTCTGCCGTTCTTTTATGAATAGAGAACTGGAGTGACAAGGAAAAATGCAGGAGGAGTCACAGATGTATTTGTATTATATAAAGACACATGAGTTTGACAAGGTTGCTGCCTATGAGATCTCTGCAAAAAAAATTCTAAACACCAGCAACAACCGAAAATAAAATTTAAAAAGGTAACATTCAAAATAGCAAACACAATTAGGAATATCTAAGAAAAATTCTAACAAAAGTATAGCATTTTTATGTAACATTATAAATTATTATTGACAAATCAAAGATATACCATGTTTATGGCTAGAAAAAATTATTAGCATAAAGAAGTTAGATGTCTCCAAATTAATCAAAACAATGTAATTTCAATAAAAATCACAGGGTTTTAATTTGTAATTATAATTTGACACACTGATTATAGAGCTTATGTGGAAGACCAAGTGTGATGGTTTGGATGTGGTTTGTTCCCACCCAAACTCATGTTGAAATTTGATCCCCAGTGTGGTGGTGTTAGAAGGTGGGGCCTAGGGGAGGTGTTTGGGTCATGGGGGCAAATCCCCCACTAATAATGAACATCCTTCTTTGTGGGCAAGTGAATTCTCACTCTCAAAGAAATGGATTAGTGTCCTCTGCAGAGCAGGTTGTTGCAAAGAGTCCAACTTACTTGGTTTCACTTTCCTACCTCCTGTCTCAGCAGGCGATATTGTCACTCAGGCTGCTCCCTTACCTTTTCCGCCCATGAGACCCTCGCCAGATGCAGCTGCCCAATCTTACACTTTCCAGCCATAAGAATCGTGAGTCAAATAAACCTTCTATTTAAAAATCATCCAGCCTCACTCATGAACAGAAACTTTTCAAAAGAAGATAGACTAATGGCCAACGAACACATGAAAAAATGCTCAACATCTCTAATCATCAGGGAAACGCAAATCAAAACCACATTGAGATATTACTTATCCCCAGTGAGAATGGCTTTTATCAAAAAGTCCCAAAACAATAAATGTTATCATGGATATGGAGAGATAGGAACACCCATACTCTGCTGGTGGGACTGCAAACTAATACAACCCGTGTGGAAAGTAATATGGAGATATCTCGAAGAGCTACAAGTAGAACTGCCATTTGATCCAGCAATCCCATTACTGGAAATCTACCCAAAGGAAGAAAAGACATTCTACAAAAAAGACATCTGCACTTGAATGTTTATAGCAGCACAATTCACAATTGCAAAGATATGGAAACAACCCAAGTGCCCATCAATATGTGAGTGGATTAATAAAATGTGGTATATGTATACCATGGCATTCTATTCTATTCAGCCACAAAAAACGGTGGTGAACTAGCACCTCTTATATTATCCTGGATAGATCTGGAGCCCATTCTACTAAGTGAAGTATCACGAGAATGGAAAAACGAGTGCTACATGTACTCACCATCAAATTGGTATTAATTGATCAACACCTAAGTGCACATACAGGAATAACATTCGTTGGGTGTCAGGCAGGTGGAAGGGGGAGGAGGGGATGAGTATATTCACACCTAATGGGTGCAGTATGCACCATCTGGGTGATGGACACGCTTGAAGCTCTGACTTGGGTGAGGCAAAGGCAATATATGTTGCCTAAACATTTGTACCCCCATAATATGCTGAAATAAAAATAAATAAAATTACCCAGCCTCAAGCACTCTATTATAGCAACAAAAAACAGACTAAGACACAAAATTACAAAAATAACCAAGACAATCCAGAAGACAATAACAAGACAAAGCGGTTTTTTCCTGAACCCCGCTATGTGAATTAAGAGAGTACAGTACTGCCTTGGGAAGAGTAAAAGATCGATGGAATAGAAAAGGAAACTCAGAAAAAGATCCGTGCATGTTTTGATGTTCAATATCTGGGAATGAACTGTAATTGCAGTAAATGGGACTTTGACCATTAGTCATGATTTAGAAAAATAAAATTTAATAAACACATAGACACAGGAGAATTGAACTTCAAATATTTTACAAGGAAATATATGAACCTATGAAACTATATTTATGATTTTGGGACAGAGAAGAATTTTTAAAGTAAAATGTAATAAAATACAAACCATAATATTTTATTAACCTGGCCACACTAAAATTAAAATATTCCACTCATTAAAAGACATTTTAAAATTTTAAAGATAGGCTATAGATTGGGAGAATATATTTGCAGTGAATGCCAAAGAATTAGAGAATTAGTATCTAGAATTTTGAAAACCTTCTAAAACTCAATAAGAAAAATAAAAACTATTCAAAAGAAAAATAGATGAAATATACATACAGGAAATTTACAGAGATCAAAGTGTAAATAGATGATGAACATATAAAACATGGCTTAAGCTTATTGTAATTGGAGAAATGCACATGAAAATTGAATTGAGATACTATTTTATATCCTACACATGGGCAAAAATTTTAAAAAGTCCGAATACCACCTTTAGGCAAGGATACACAGGGGATGGGAGTAGGAATCGAATGCATGGAAAGAAATCCAACTGTAGGACATTAAATATGTGGGTGAAGGAGACAAGGGTTCATTTCTAGGGAAACATCAAGATTTCTGGTTTAAATAACAGCGAATATAGGTATCCTTCACTGACATAAAGGGCAGACATAAAGGAGTTTAGAGGTATGCCAGACAGTGCAGTTCAGGACGTCTTGGGTTTTAGGTACTTGGAAAAGTGAATGTTAAAGATTCTAGTGGGTATTCTGAGGGGGAGTCAGACACATAAGTGAGCTGGAAGCCACCAGTATATAGAAGACATTTCAAAAAATGGCAGGAAATTACCCTGTAAAATTCTGGGATTTCACAGAAGAAGAGATGGGAGCTCAGTACAAAACCCAGAGAAATACCAACATTTAAGGAATGTCATTTGAAGATGATAGGCAGTGTTCAGAAAGGCTAAAAGAAGTCAAAGAATATGAGGTCTCCCAGCAGCTAAGGAAAAACAGTGTTTAACCCTACACAACAGAGGGTTAACCCAGCATGCTGGTGTTGTCAAACCCTGCATACTCTTAAAAAGAATTGTCCTTGAGGGCTTTTAGGAGGTCACCACTGAGCCCCTGGAATATCATGACTGATAGGAATGTCTTTGTATACTGAGATTTTGTACCAAACCAAATAGTTTATGCTAATAATGTGATTTATAATGAATGCCTATTTTTGTGTTTCAGGGGCTTTGGACCATGTTATATCAGTTTGACCTCTGGTGGGGATGGGAGGGGCTAGAGACTGAGTAGCCAAGGTCAGTTACATGGTTACTCATGCCTATGTGATTCACCCCCAATAAAAATCCTGACACTGAAGCTTAGGTGAGCTTCTCTTGTTGGCAACACTTTGCACATACTGTCACATATTGCTGGGAGAATTAAGGACTGTCTGTATAATTGCACTGGGAAAGGATGGCTGGAAATTGTGTCTGGTTTCTCCTAGACCTGATCTTATGCATATTTTTCTTTTGTTGATTTAAATCTGTATCTTTTTGCTAGTACAAACCATAACTATGAATATAACAGCTTTTCTGGGTCCTGTGATTACTTTTTGCAAATCATCAGACTTGGCAGTGGTTTTTGAGACCTCCAATACAATACCAAAACAAGAGACATCATGAGAAAACTATAGACCAATATATCTTAAGAATATAGATGGAAAAATCATCAACAGAGTATTAACAAACTGAAACCAGCAAATATGAAAAGGATTATACACAATAACCAAGTAAGATTTATTGCAGGAATGCAAAGTTAATTAACATCCAAAAATTAATTATTGTAACATATCATATTAATAGAATGAAGAACAGATATCAACATGATCATTACCATAGATGCAGAAAAAGCATTTGACAAAAGCTAACATCTTTTCCATCATAAAAATACTCATCAAACTAGGTATAAAAAGAAACTTTCACAATCGGATAAAGAGCATCTACAAAAACTCACAGCTAATGTCATACTTAATGGTAAAAGACCAAATGGTTCTAAGATCAGGAGCAAGACAAAGATGTCTACACTCATCACGTCTATTCAGAGTTGAACTGGATATTCTAGTCAGGGAAATTAGGCGAGAAAAAGAA
>RJWJ010046761.1:0-11233 GCA_004363605.1 Indri indri
GGTTCAATATAATTTCTGTAAAATTTATCCATGTTGTTTCATATGTCAACAATTTGGGTTTTTTTATTGCTGAGAAGTATTCCATTATATGAATATACCACAATTTGTCTATTCATTCATCTGTTGATGGACATTTGAGTTGGTTTCAGTTTAGGACTATAATAAATAAAGTTACAATGAACATGCTTGTGTATGTCTTCTTATGGACATATTTTCATTTCTCCTAGATAAATACCTAGCAGTGGAAATACTGGGTCATAGGATAGCATAAGTGCAATTTATAAGAAATAGATTACCGTTTTCCCAAAATTATTTTATTATTATATTTATACTGCTACTACCAATGATAATATTTCCATATGCCCACCATTTCACCATGTAATGTTTGCTATTAACCTTTTAAAATTTAAGCTTTCTAATGTGGGTGATATGTTTATTGTGGTTTTAATATGCAATTTTCCAATGACTAATGATGGTGAGCATCTTTTCATACACATATTAACCATTCATATAATTTATTTTGTGCAGAATTTATTCACAAAACAGGCTCACAGTGTAAGAGTTCTCAGTGTATTCTGGATACAGGTGTTTGTGAGATATATGCATTGCAAATATTTTCTTCTAATTTGTGTCTTGCCTTTTAATTTTCTTGTCTTTTGATGATCAATTTTACTTATGACAAAGTCTAATTTATCATTTTTTCTTTTATGTCTCGCTCATTTATTGTCTGTCTTTACCAAGATTTCTTTCTGTCTTCCTTTAGAAGCTTTATTTTAGGAGTTTTATTGCAGGAAGCTTCTTTTAGAAGCTTTTATTTTTTTTTCACCTTTTACCTCTAGGTCTATGATTCATCTTGAATTCGTTGTTGTATATGGAGTAGAGATTGAAGCTCTTGTTTTCCCTGATGGATATTCAGAGGTTGCATCACCATTTGTTGGAGAGATTTTTATTTCCTCACTGAATTGTGCTGACGTTTTTGTGAAATCAATTCATCATACATGTGCATGTCTATTTCTGGGCTTGATTTTGTTCCATAGATCTAATTGTAAAACTTCATGTGTGCAAAATGTTTAGGTTACGTATATTGCCTTTGACCTACCCGAGTCAGAGCTTCACGTCTGTCCACACCCCTGACCATGCACACTGCACCCATTGGGTGTATATATATTCATCTCCTTCACCCCTCTCCCATCTGCCCGACACCTGATGAATTGTACTACTGTATCTACACTTAAGTGTTGATCGGTTAAAACCAATTTGACGGTGAGTACATGTGGTGCTTGTTTGTCCATTCTTGTGATACTTCACTTAGTAGAATGGGTTCCAGCTCTATCCAGGATAACATAAGAGGTGCTAGATCACCATTGTTTTTTGTAGTTGAGTAGAACTCCATGGTATACATATACCACATTTTATTAATCCACTCATATATTGATGGGCACTTGGGTTGTTTCCACATCTTTGCAATTGTGAATTGTGCTGCTATAAACATTCTAGTGCAGATGTTTTTTTATAGAATGTCTTTTGTTATATTGGGTAGATGCCCAGTAATGGGATTGCTGGATCAAATGGTAGTTCTACTTGTAGTTCTTTGAGGTATCTCCATATTACTTTCTATAGAGGTTGTACTGCTTTGCAAGAATCTATTGTTTTGAAGGAAGATAGAAAAAAATTAGAAATGATGATGCAAAGTACAGGAGGACAAGGGGAAAGTGACAGTGTTAAGAGAGTTTATATGAAGATTTCAAGAAGGCTGAAATCATTTCCGGTTGGAGTAATTAGGGAAACTTCATAGACAAAATGGTCTTTCAGCTGAGCCTTAAAGATAGGATATTAACAGGTGCCATTATGGGAGAGGGTGGAAATTGACAGAGGGCATATTAGACAGACAGAATAACATGAATGATGCTATTAAGTCAGAAATATGTGTTAAGTTCAACAGGAGAATAGGGCAAAAGTGAGAAATGGGGCTAGACAGATGGCTTGGAGACATATCATTGAGGCTTTGAATAGAAGTGGTGATCCCTTGGAAGTACTTCCCTTGGGAAGCAATAGGAGCCGCTGAAGGTTTCTGAAAATGAGAATTTTAAGTCTGGAACCGTGTGCTATTAATCTTTCTATAAACAGTCCTGTCTTTCTTGTAGATTAATTTACCTCATTTACCAGTGTCTCCTATTCATCTTTGTAGCAAAGCCTTCCCTTGTGTTAATATTACCCTGGGGGATAATGGTGCCACACATAAGTGTATTCTTAAACTTTAATTTCCCCACAGGTACAGTATACATCCATTCTGTTCATCGTGAGTATTCACTTAAAATGTTTACTATATATTGCATTATTTTCACTTCCATTTCTTCATCAACTTGTCTCATTCAAATATACATACTAGTCCGCTATTGTTTCTAAGCTAGGAAAAAAGTGCCATCCTTTTGTTTTTAGTTTTTCTAATTCTTTAGTTATATATATTTTTTTTGTTTCGAAAAATGAAATGTAGCTCTAACCTAACTCATAATTCAATTCATTGATTAACTGGCACACTTAATTTGTTTTTATGAGTCAAATACTGTACTAAGGTCTTTCCCTAACTGTTTATTTTCCTTTATAGATTTAACATATTCATTAGAGTTTAGTGCTGTGTTGCGTTTGGGGACACAACATTTCAAACAGTTACAACTTGATATTTAAAAGCATGACTTTAAATAATCAATTATGTCTGTGGTCTAGTTGAAAATCATTTTCTGTGCCTCTCTCTTCCTCTCTCTCTCCACCCAATTACAAAGAAAAAAAAATGCATGCAGTATAAATTTAAAGATGTTTAATGTCTGGATTATTTGAGAAAATCATTCAATAAAAATGTGATCTTGAAATTGACATTTAGAAAGTCTCAAAAGTCACTAACAATGTCTTGTAAGATTTTGGCTGTGTTGTTAAACCAGTATCCATTGAAATGCCTAAGTTATGTAGAAGAAAAGCTTTGAGAACAATTTTTGCAGAACATTTGAAATTTAGATTCCCAAGACATAGCAGCAAGTATATTAGTATTTACTTGAATCACTTACCTGGATATAATGTCTAGGTAAACTTGACTAGAAAATTAGATTCATAGCACTTTTGACAATTTAGTGAAAATCAGATATTCTTGAAATTATATCATTTGCCCCATTCTCTCAAATCAACTGTTTTTGTTTAGTGAACTTAATGTCTACAAATAAAGACATGAGAATATATTTATTCAAGTTTTACACTGTGTATTTCACTTTTGTTACAGTAGTCTTTGGGTTCTGGGCCATTTTTATAAGGAATGATAAGTGACGAATGGGCTTCTTGGAAGTAGCCATAGATATTTTTATGTGGGTGTTTTTGTACTTCAAAGATAATTTGGATTTAATTAATTGAACCATTTAATAATAGAGGAGCCCTTTGCTAATTTCAATAATCATTGCCATCATCATTTTGCAAGCATCCCTAAAAGCAATATTATTCAATGAGAAGCACTTTGCTGGAATTCCTTAACAAAGATCTCTATAAAAACATAAAATATGGTGAATTCCATGAATGGCTTGAAGCTCTGATTCAAAAGCTTCAAGAGAGAGTTTTTTTCCAGAAGCTTCTATTGGAGAAGGATTGGGATTTGCTGAGATTGATGACATCAATGGCCAATCACATGCAATCAACTTTTCATAGCAATAGAACCTGTTTCATCATTCATGTAGGCAATGGACAGACTAAGGCTATAGAGAGAAGTAAATCAAAGCTTCAGATCTCAATATTGACTACATAATTCTCACTTGTAATGGGAGGAAAACAGATTAAGAGGATAGGATGCACTGTTGCATTATTCGGTATAATTTGCAAAAAATGTGATACATGTCCTTGTACATAAACTTTTATGCACCTCTCTGACCATTACTTTGGGATAAATTATTAGAACAAAGGCTATGAATGTTTTTAAGATTCACAATGCACATGTTTTCAAGTTGTCCTTCTATAAATGTTATGTGAATATTGTTTTACAGCATGTACACGAAAATCGGGTATTATAATTTTAAAAAATTAGTTGATTTGATGGGTGAATGTTATTTCAATATTTTAAATTTGTTTTATTTGATTTTTAGCAAAGTTGAACATTATTAAATATATTATGGTATAACTGTAAAGTGAGATGTTATGTTTCTACTCTAAATTATTATTTTAGAGGTTTTTAAATAACTGGTCTGAGGGATCCCACCACGGTCTAAGTGAAACATATTGGATGTTGACAACAGAACTTCATATGTAATATTCATATTTTAAAAACAATTTAGGCATAAGTTAGCTTTATGTTTTACAACTATGTCAGCATATATATTAGCACACTTATGTGTAAGTGGGTATGTATCAATATCCATAATAGTAATGATATAAATGTGTTTCTTATTCCCTGAGGTGGGTTTGACCCTTCTAAATTTTAACATTTTTGATGCCTCTCTACTTGAAATTTTCATTAGGTTTAGTCTTATGCAAATACTTAAAGTAAAAGTTCTGGTGTTCTAAGTGGGAAAAACCAAGTAAGCAGCCAATCCTAATGGAATATTGTCATCATCTTCACATTATAGGAGACTCATCAATACATAGTAGCTACTATTCTAAACACTAACATATCCATTCCATTCTTTTAACAACCCTGTAAGTTAGGTTTTCTTATCCTTCATTTCGACGTGAGAAAGCCAATGTGTGAGAAGATTAGATATGGTGACTGGGTTCATGCAGCAGGCAGGCCAGGATTCAAACCCAGATAATATGGCTCCAAAGTCTGTGCTCTTCCTGTTCACATTACACTCCAAGACTTAATTGAGTCTGGATGTGCTACACAGTGTCAATGGGTTCAATCACACTTATACAATTAAAAGAACCAATAAAAATCTTTTCAGGCCTCGGAAATGCATTGGAAGAGAACTACATTCACAAGGGATTTACAAATAAAGTGAAATATTAATAATTAATTCTTAGAGTGCCAAGAATTGAAGCTCTTCTTAACCAAGTTCCTAGGTTATTTCTCAGTGAAAAACAGGTGTTTTAGTTGTACTACAATGCACAGCCCAATGCATGATCTATGCCTCTGCTGATAATGTGCACTTCAATATCACAATTAGTTCTAAGACACCATGAAGCTCTGAAATATCTTTAGATCATACCTATACTGAACATTTATTTGTATTATGTACAGTTGCCAAATGAGCTGCATGTGGTATAATGGTAAAGTGAAAAATGAACAAAATGAACAACTTCTTTATAATAATATGATTTTTCTCATGAGAGTGGACTTTTCTGGACAGAGAGTTTATATTCCTCATTTGATTTCTTTTTTTTTTTTAAATTTCAGAATATTATGGGGGTACATTTTGGTTACATATAATGCCTTTGCCTCGCCCAGCCAGAGCTACAAGTGCGCCCTTCCCCCATACAGTGTGCTCCACACCCATTTGTTGTGAGTTTACCCACCCCCACCACCTCTCCTACCTGACTGGCATCTGATGAATATTGCTTCCATGTGAGCACGTTAGTGTTGATCAGTTAGTACCAATTTGATGGCGAGTACATGTGGTGCTTGTTTTTCCATTCTTGTGATACTTTACTTTGAAAGATGGGCTCAAGCTCTATCCAGGATAATACAAGAGATGCTAGATCACCATTGTTTTTTGTAGTTGAGTAGTATTCCATGGTGTGCACACCTGTGAGCCTAGAAAAATGGTTATACAACTTTATCAGCTGAAGAGGCAGGTCATTATTTTCAGTGAAGATTAACTCAACCACATCTAGTGTCTGGGGCGAATACTATTACTGGATTATACACATGAGCTTAGTTATGAGCACTAAAAACAAGACTCCCAAATTGCGTTGGGGGATGATGGTATAATTAAGGGAGAATGCTTTTTGAAAGCAAGATATCCCAAAGTAATAGGCACAGAATGTGAAGAAGTGGACAGAGGGGTAATAGTGAATTATCATGGTTCCTACAATGATATCAGAGTCTTCTTTGGCAATGAGAGAGGGAGGGAAGTGTATATACAATAGAGACAGAAAGGCCAGGTGCAGTGGCTCACGCTTGTAATCCTAGCACTCTGGGAGGCCATGGCAGGAGGATTGCTTGAGCTCAGGAGTTTGAGACCAGCCTCAGCAAGAGTGAGACCCCCATCTCTACTAAAAATAGAAAAATTAGCTGGACATGATGGCACATGCCTGTAGTCCCAGCTACTCGGGAGGCTGAGGCAGGAGGATCGCTTGAGCCCAGGAGTTTGAGGTTGCTGTGAGTGAGGCCGACACATGGCACTCTAACCCAGGCAACAGAGCAAGACTGTCTCAAAAAAAAAAGTAGAGACAGTTTCACTTGACAAATGTGGCTAATATGCTAAAGTGAAGAAGCATGAATAATCTGAAAGAGCAGTTCATGTCCATTGTAACATGATGTCACACATTTGGAAATCAATGACTCCTTTGCCCTCTAAAAACAAAGTAAAAAACTTAAGACATTTTGGAAAAATATTTCCATGGGTGATTCCAGGGTTATGAAGCAGCATTTTCCAGCAGACAAGGATGTTTATGTAAACATTACTTTGAGGTTGAAAAGAACAAAACCATGGGCACATTGAGTATCTTTGGGAGGTATTATAACCTTTTTATTTTTAGAACAACTTTTCTCCAGCATCACTGCAAAAACTGAAAAAATTTGCACCAGAAGTTTTGATTTCCCATTTACCTTCTTTTCTTGATGAAGCTTAATGTATAAAAATTATGTGAAGGGCTTTCTCAATTCTGATAGCTGTTATTACACCTGGGTCCTTGAATTTGGGGTCTATTTATGTAATGGAAACTTGAAAACTAAGCATGCTTTCC
This sequence comes from Indri indri, assembly GCA_004363605.1. Taxonomy (NCBI): domain Eukaryota; kingdom Metazoa; phylum Chordata; class Mammalia; order Primates; family Indriidae; genus Indri; species Indri indri. Next base: position 6,874 of record RJWJ010046761.1, read on the forward strand.
TTTTATTGTTGCTTTATGGGTCACTTTTGCATGAGTAACGTAAAGCAGTAACCTCAAACCCCAGCCACTGTCAAGCTTGGGGAAGGCCAAGTGTTTTGAGACCTTTTTCCCAGTGCAGTATTGATTGACTATGGATACTTGCTACAGGTGTGGGTTTCAGTGGTCCCCTCAAAGTTTCTCTTCAAAATGAAGCTTCAGCACCAGCATGATTTGTATAGCAACTTGGGTCTGTGTAAGAACTCAAGGGCACCTTACATGATAAATGTACCTCAATTTTTCTTCAATATTTTCTCCTCTAGGTGAAGTTATGATTATAGCTTATGGTAAATGGATTCATTGGCTGGATCCAGGTGGAATTTTACTTGCGTATCTCAGATCTGAGATGCTTTGACAGATTCCTTGGGAAATGAATGGATAGCCTCCTAGTGGCATGAATATGTCTCAAGACAGTCAGATCTTTGCCAAGAGGCTTTTTTTATTACCTCCTTGTGTTAACTAGCGGAAACTTTCTACAAAGAAACCAAAATAAGCACTCAAAATACAGCTTCTGAAACCAGTAGCCCGGTGCTCTGAATAATCTAGAAGGATGCATGGAGATCTCAACAACTTTGGCAGAGGTTCTCTTGAGGAAATACTGCAAAAGGTACTGTTACTCATTAGAGATACACCTTTCATCTTGTAATTGTGGAAATTGCTCAAGGGTTATTGTAAATCCTAAGCAATTCTGAGGTCTCTCACCTTTGATTAAACATGATATAAATTTGGCTTTCACAGCCATAGCAATAACCAAGATCTTTTAATGCTAGTTTATGAATGGTATACTAATTCTTGGACTTCATTTCAATGGATTTGAAAGTGTACTTTCTAAATGTTTACTTGGGTTTTAGAATCCATACATTGCATTATTAAATCTATAACCTAAGCAGAGGCTGATAGTCTGAATTGATCTTCAGATATTCTGGAAAACGTAATTTCAAGATGGGACACTTACCTCATTAACAAGAGCTTTATGCTCATATGTCATGGATGGGTTGTTATTAAAAGACAATATTTTATGTCTCTGACATACATTCATGTGCAACTTGAGCCTTTTCCTGGAGCAATATAGGGCAAATATGTTGCTATTAACATTTTATCATCCAGGTAAATGAGGAGGTCCTTCAAAACTTTTTTTTATATTGTATTATTGCTGGAGCTTTATTTTATTTTTAAAATAGACTTTATTTTTTAGAGCAGTTTTATACCACAGCAAAATTGATAAGAAAGTACAGAGTTCCATAAACCCCCTAACCTTCATGAACTTTTAAAAAGGTAACTTTTTATTTTTAAATATTTAAATATTTTAAATATTAAAAATATTTAATATTTTTAAAGATTCACAAGATGTTGTAGAAATAATAGAGTTCACATGTGCCTGTTATCTAGCTTCTCCTAATGATAATATCTTGCATAACAATAAGCATAGCTTATTATGAAAATCTGGAAATTGATGTTGATACAATATCATCAACTCAGATACAGACCTTATTTCGCCGGTTTTTACATCTACTCTTTATACACACACACACACACACACACACACACACACACACACAGCTCTTTGAAATTTCATTATTTTCATAGATTTGTGTAACTTTCAATACAATCAGGATACGGACCTGTTCCATCATTACACACGTGTGCACACACACACACGCATACAAATTCCTTCATATTATCTCGTATTCCCATGCTGTTCTCCCTACTCCTGGCAACCACTGATCTCCTCTCCATGACTCAGAGTGACTATAATTTTGTCACTATGAGAATGTTTTATAAATGGAACTGTACAATATGTAACACTTTGAGACTGGCTTTTTTTCACTCAATATAATGTCCTTGAGATCCACCCAAGTGCTGTGTGCACCAATAGTTTCTCCTTTTCATTGCTGACTGGCATTTCACTGCATGGAAGTACCATAACTTATTCATTTAATCACTTGTTGAAGAACATTTGGCTGGTTTCCAGGTTGTCACCATTACAAATAATACTGCTACAAACATTCACATAGTATTTTTGTGTAATGTAAGCTTTTGTTGGGTTATACAGTTTAAGTGTAGGGTTAGCTTTTAAGAAACTACCAAACTGTTTTTCAGGGTGGTTGTACCATTTGCATTCCTATCAGCAATATATGAGTTTTTCAATTTCTTACCACTATTTGGTATTTTTTAATTTTAGTTTTTATTCACCATTTTTTATTTTCACTATTCTACCAGGCATATACTGGTATCTTATTGAGGTATTAATTTGCATTTCCCTAATGGCTAATGATACTGAATACATTTTCATGTGCTTATTTAGCATCTGTGTATCTTCGTGAAGTGCCTGTTCAAGTCTTTTGCCCATTATCTAACTTATTGTTTTGTTTTTGTATTTACAGAGGTTTTTGGAAATATATTATACTAACAGATACAAGGACTTTGTCAGATACATGATCTGCAGATATTTTCTCCCACTCTCTTACTTTCTTTTTCACCCTTTTAATAAGGTCTTCGCAGAGCAAAAGTTTTTAATTTTGATGAAGTCTAAATTATCAAATTTTCTTTAATGGATTTTGTCTTTAGCGCCATTCTAAGGAGTCTTTGCCTAATTCCTAGTAATCAATATTTTTTCTTCAAAGTTCTACAGTTTTATGTCTACATTTACATCTATGATCCACTTTGAGTTGAAAGTGAAGGTTCATTATTGTGCCTTTCAATGTCTGATTCCAATTGTTAAAAGCTTGTCTTTCTTCCGTTGAATTGCCTTTGCATCTTTGTCAAATACCAGTCGGCTCTGCTTTGATGGGCCTGTCCTTGATTCTCTGTTCTAGTCTATTGATTTATGTGTCTATTCCTCTGGCAATACCACACTGTCTTGACTACTATGGCTGTAGAAGCCTTAAAGTCAGGTAGTGTGATTCTTCTCTTTCAAATTTATTTTGTCTATTCTTGTTCCTTTGCATTACATGAAAATTTTAGAATCATATTGCCTATATCTACAAAGAATCCTGCTGGAATTTTGATATGAACTGCTTTAAATCTATTGATCAATGTGGGGAGAATTGACATCTTTACTATGTTGAGTTTTGCATTTCATGAACATAATGTGTCTCTCCATTCCATTAGGTCTTCTTTGATTTCTCTGATTAGCATCTTGTTGTTTTCAGCATATAAATCCTGTACATATTTTGATAGATTTATACCTAGGCATTTTATTTTTATAGCAATGATACATTGAATTATGTTTTTAATTTCAGTTTCCCACTATTAGTTGCTTGAATATAGAAATATGATTGATTTTGTTATTGTTGTTGTTGACCTTGTACCCTGCAATCCCGCTAAACTCACCGACTTAGTCCTGGGAGTTTTTCTGTAGATGTTTTATGATTTTCTATGATGAAAACCAAGTCAGCTGCAAATAGGGATTAATTTTTTTTTTCCCAAACTGTCTGACTTTTATTTTCTTGCTTTGTCTTCATAGACTTTTAATTAAATAAGCAAAAAATATGTTTATTGAGCCTTGAAATGAGAACGACACTAACCTAAGTAATGAGGCCAGAAAAATGAAAAATACTTGGTTGCTGCTTTGAAGTAACTAATAATGTTAGTAAGGGTCATAAACATGTGCAAACTTAATATAATATGCTATCCATAAAGGTGTTAAAATATAGGCATAAATAAAAATGTGTGAAGACAATTATTTTGAGGAAATTGAAAAGGCTTTACTGAGGAGGTAATGTTTGATGAGTGCAGTAAGTATAGATGTGGGATATTGAATTGTGCATTAAAGGGACTAACTGGGAGAAGCATTGAGTTGGGGGAGGGGAAATGGGGTTAGGAAATGGTGAGAAATAAGGATGATAGAAGTGGATTTCAACAAATATTTGAGGGACCTCATGTGGAGGATGGATGCATTTTACTACATAACTCTAGAGTACAAACATGTCGCATTCTTTTATTTCTGTAAAAAATAAAATCAGAATAAAATCTGTAAAACCTCCAGATCAAAGAAGTTGAATCTCAAGCATGTTTGTGGGCTTCTGCCCACCCAAGGGTAGGGCATGAGCCAAGGGGTCCAATGCAAGTTAGAACTTTGGACGTGGGCTGTCTGAGCTCCAACCCACACAGCTCACTCCAATGTATCCTGAGCCTGTGTCCATGTGTGCTTGAAGGTGGTGTCTCTGCTACTTCTGTGCCAGTCTGGGGCTTAACTGTCTTTTCTCCTGGGTTTTTTATTAATATTAGTGTGTAGGATCCCAGCCTGCCACCCCAAACCATTCTTTGGAGGACTGACCATCTCTCTAGAGGTTCTTTATATAATAACCAGGGAACTCAAAGG